>JAQFZF010000207.1:0-20222 GCA_034695365.1 Enchytraeus norvegicus
ATCTGATGCTTCCTGACCCGTTAGATGTTATGTTATGTTATATTCGGCCCGGTTGCATGATATGAAATCCTTGTCAAGAATTAATGGATTAAGAATTGCAATTTAGCCTACTTTTAGTAAATAAACTTTTTAGTGGTGTTAAAGTAGCCTAGATATACCTATTCGTAATTTATCTGTGTCATTTAAGTCAAGTTTGTATTTTTGTTTCTATTAGTACTTTGTTTCAGTAGCATTATTAGAGCCATTCTGGGTTGAGGGAAAGACTAGAACTAATTTTGACGAAAGAAATGGCAAATGTCAAATATCCGGCTGGAACTTAGAACAAAATAATGCCTCTGGTGAATAAGGCTTGTTTCCTGTTTACACAATTTTGCAAAAACTAGTCTATATATGTTCTTTTATTTTATGATTATTTTTTAAGCCTACCTGTTAGGCCCTACCTATTATATGAAAATAGTTAGTGCAAGCTATTTCAACTTTTACTCTAATTTCAAATTATCTATGTAAAATAATGTGAACATTAAATTTCATTCACAATTGAATGCCAATATCAAATAATGGATGCAGTTTTCGTGGTGTATTTTGAAATTAGAATCGTACATAGACGTCTGAATTATATTGACAGGTTACATGACAATACCGGGATCGAAAAGTGGAAGTTGGTCTCCTGGGAAGTAAAAACTTGTTGCCGTCTTATTTTAGGAATCTACCGATGGAATAAAAGTTAATATCTGCAGAGAAAGAAATTGATATTTCCTGGAGTACAAAAGCTACTGAAGCAATTGTGTCACTATATTGAGGTTTTTTGTGAACTGTAAATACATGACACTGTGACTGTGCAGTGTGCACTGTGCACTGTACACTGTGTGCGATGTGAAGTTATTGTTAGGTTTTTATTATAATTTTATAAACTGATTTTCTATTAAATATATATCGCTAATTCTGTGAGAAGAAAATCAAATATTAAAGTAATCCATCATAATCAAGACGCACCTAGAGGTACTCCACAATATGGAGATATTCTGAATTATGAGCGATTATTTTATTTTATTTTTATAACACGGAAATTATATTAAGTCATTACAAGAAGAGTTACAAGGAATTACTTCTATACCATACAAGATAATCTCATTGTCGAGGCACCTCATCGATTTAGGAAGTAGCCGCCTACTTCCAACTTTAAATTCATAGCCTACTGTACATGTAGGCGATGAATTTATAATTCGAACGACATATGTATTCAATTCACTTAAAGTTATGTGCATCAATTTGACTAATGACTAATTATTATATGCTGAATACAGGGTGGGATTTGCCGGGGGGGGGGGCGTGGTGAGGGGGTTCGACCCCCCCAGGTCGCGTCCCGCCCCCTCTCCCCAAGGTTTTCAGAAAAACACTGCTAGGGGGGGGGGTCGGTTTTAGACCCCCTAGCAGTTTTTCGTCATATTTTGGGCCCCTAGGACCCAAATTAAGTCCTACTCCCCCGAGCAAAAAATCACGAATCCCACACTGGCTGCATATGACAGTATTCGGGTACCAATCAAAGATAAGCCATACAAACATGTAAAGATCATGAGTAATATTTGCTAACTCGTTCCACTATTATTAAGAAACAGATATAGCGGCATACAACTATCTGAATTTTATTGCGGTGCATTTATTTTTCGATTTCTTGCAATCTAGGCTGCTTTCTTCAGGTATTTCACGCATGCGCAATCAGTCAGTAAGAATCGGTCGAGATGACCGCTAGATTCCAGTCACAGACCGAATATCTCCATTAAATATTGATGACCTCACGTATTCGTCTCATTTTCATTCATGATACGCCCCATTACATGGACAAGTTACACAGAGTGTGAATAACCTTCCGGATAGGGGTGGGGTTTGAGGGTTCGGACCCCCTTTTAATTGTACCTTTTTTGTTATTAAGATTAGCTTTGAACATTTTGTAGTAATACATTTTGTGTTAATTTTTTATTGACCCATAGTCGGTGATAGTAAGTTCGAATTGAAAATACACACAGATTTTGATTGAAATCGTTTACGGGACGCTTTTTGCCCTATGTAATACATTTATACACATCACACTGTTTTTGTCATTTTCCCTTTTGCTATAATTCTTAGGTTAGGGTTGGTGGTGGGACTGGGATTGTGGTAAAAATGTAATGTTGAGATGAGTAGAATAACTAATATTATATATTATATACTATATATTTTTATCTATATATTTATATACTATAAATAATTACAGAGGAAAATTTTGCTCACTGAACCAGGATCCGCTTTGAGAAAACTTTTTTGAGAATTTATCCGACCCCATTTCTAATTTTGTTAGCACTCCGATATTACACCTTAAGCTGAAAGTCGTAATATGCACTGAGGTCGGGCATTGACAGTAGTTAATCTAGAGCAATTGAGCTCTTTATTTACACAATGATTGTGGAAATAGAATTCTCATTGATCCTTATGTAGAATGATTAAGTTTTTAGTAAATCTCTAACTAAAACCTAATCTAATCAACAAACAAAATAGAAATTTAAACACATATACACATTATAAGGTGGCAACCATGAAAGAGTTTATTCTCTGAGAGAGTAAACAACAACAGTAAACGTTTTTTAAAAATAAAGTCAAGATTTTAGAGGCACTGTATAGTACACTAGGCCAGTAACATTGTTTACTATTGGCTACAATTATTACTAGGGCGACTAAAAGTTAAAAAAGGTAAAATCAAAATAGGTCTGGAAAATTTTGTGAAACGTTCAGAAATGCAATCCAAACTGTCCTATGACCCCCCTATGAGAAGTTATCAGGTTAAAAATAAGTTAAAATCAATAATAAAGTTAAAATTTATATTTTATAGGTTAAAAGAAATTAACGCCCTACTTATTACTTATAATTATTGGGTACTATTGTTGTTTAACCTCACAGAGCCTAGGCTCTTTAATGGTCGCCACCTTCTCATTTGTTTATTTGTCTATAATATTCATATTTTGTTGCACCTATTGATTGTAACTGTGTTGAGATAAACAAATAAAAGAAGGTTAAAAAACTTTTTAAAATCTCTGGATCCTTGGACCTACGATTTTGCAGAGTACTAAAATAGAGAGAGATGCCTGCTAAAGCATAGGAGGGCTAATATGCGTTATCTATTAGTATCCATTAAGGTAACAGGATATAGGCCTACCAGATGAGGCCTTGGATATACCAGATGAGCACTTAGGGCCTATACCGCATATTGTCGTAGCAAATTTGAAGGTGCTAACTACTTTACTAAACCACCTGACCTTATTAGCTTTATATTCCAGTAACTTGGTTTAAACAAATCTGTAAATCTTTGTAGTGTTGAAACTCGTTACGGTTTTTATTCTAACACCAGATGATCCTCACAGGAAAGTCTTTAAAACTGATTTAAAATGAAAACAGGTTTAACTGAGACGTAGTGAGTCGTTTTACTTAATAATTTAGAGCAAACGTTCTTCCAGAAGTCACGAGCAAGTCATTAGTAATAGCAATACTTATGAGTTTGCTAAGAAAGCTGACAGAAAGCGAAGCTATAATAGATTATGATGCTTCATAAATAATAATGCAGATGATAGGAGGTTAACTAAAAACATTCGCTCCGCCCCGTGTGTCGAGACTATAGGTAGAGGCCATGGAGACAAAGAGAACCGTTAATCATCTAGTTACGACACAGCGTCCAAAAACTCAAACCAATACCTATTAATAATTTGGTTATATCCGCATATATTCATATATAATTGACGCACATGTTAGTTTTCTTTCTCAGTTACTGTTTTTATGTTTGTTTAATTTTTTAGTCTGTGATTAATCGTGCCTTTCGATGGGCTAAATTTTACCAGCGCAGGTACACGATTAGCCTTCCATTTCCAGGAACCGACACACACCCCTGCTCAATGGTGTTTTGGATATTTTTGTAGACTGACCTGGAAATCGATCCCCCGCCACGGGTTATCACTCGATCCTGAGACAAATACGTTCATTCACGCTATGCATACAAGTAACTGAGAGAGAATTCGACCAATTTTTCTGCCTCGCAAAGATTTGAGAATGTAATCTGTTGAGACAATGTACACTCAGTACACTGCAATGAGTTGACAGAATGAATAACATTACAATGATGTTATTATATCAGATTTACTATATAAGAGACATTGCAGTATATAATAAGTCTCACATGCCTGGATGTTGAGTGATGCAGTGAACAACTTCATCATTATCTATCTATCCAGTGCTCTGCCAAATAATACTAATAAATACTAATAAGTATTTTTATAAAGCGCTGCTCTGCGTAAAAAAATGTCACACTAGCGCCAAACCGCAAAATTCTAAACAGCAGGTCCAAGTTACAAATTCATACACAGTCTGCATTTTCGCTCATTATGTTTTTTGCTTGACAGCTCGCCTATTTTGTCTATTTCTGATCAAACGGTTATGTTTCCTTAATAAGCTGATCTCATTAATGAGCTGACCATTGATCAACCCAATAAGTCGATCTCTTCACAAATATTTTCCTCTACCACACGTAAAACGATGCCTCAGTGCAAGGAAAATTATGGTTTTGATGTAGTTTTCCATTTCCTTCATTAATGACTGCTTTATTCGGCTTCTGCGAACACCTGCTACTCTCGGTTAGTTTATTCCCGAGCGTCCCGTATCCAATAAAGATAATATTAAATCAAATCAATTATTCGTAATACTGTTTGTTTCCCTATTATTGTTCTTATTATTATTATTATAGAAATATAAAAAGTCTAGACTGTGTATTGCTCATAAATATGCTTAACTTGACAACAATTTAGAAAAGCGAGGCTGTAAATGAAATGCCAATTAAGACCAACATTATATTAGCAATTGACATTATTGTCATCATGTTGTTGTTGTTGTTGTTGTTGTTGTTGTTGTTGTTGTTGTTGTAGTTCATGGATAATCCTCCGTCGTCTCTTGGAGATGGCTATAAGACGACTATCGTGATGACATTTATTTGGAAAAACTCGTTCAATATTAAATATGATTTAGTCTTAGAATCCACACCAAGAGGCCATATCAGGAACTTACATATTACGGATGTACACATTGTACAATGAATAACAGTGTGAAATTCATTCGCCTATACAAAAATATCCGATGTTTGAAATATTATCGCCTGTTCTCTCTCACGCGTAGCAATAGAAGACTTAGATTTAAATTGTACGGAAGATTTACTGGTTACAATTTGATTCTCAGCTTTTACATTTCACTTGTCCTAAAATGTTCTCCAATCAAACTTCAACAATCGTACAAAAGTTTTCTTGAACTGCTGATTTGCGAAAGCATAGCAGAATGGATTGATGGGACTATTAAGATAGCATAACCAATATGATATATCGTATAGTATCGGAATCACGCAATATGATGGCTCTTTTTCCTTACAAAACCCGATGATCATGGAAAGGACATGCCATGGTATCCAGCAGACGGCAAAAGCACCCAGAATGATGGTGATGGTGCGCAGAGCCTTTCGGGTTCTGTTGTTGCTGTGCGCTAGCTGGCTAGCCATGGTTGTTGCTCTGGTTGTGGTACTGGATGTATCGGTGCTTTTTTCCCGCCTAAATACATACTTGGTAACGTGACGATGCTTGTTCTTGTTTTGATCAGACTGGAGTAATTCGGAGTCGGTTTCGCTGCTGTGTGGCCGTTCTTTGTCGGTCCCGCTATCTTTGACTCCCAAACACACATCAGGTGATCTTGAATCGTTTTCGTCATCAGTATTCCATTCGTCAAAAGATATGTTTCGTTGCGTACTCATTGACTTACCATCCAGCGCAGAAGTTTTTTGACTTAAGTATGTTGTCATAGTTGACTCCGATGACAATAGTGTTTTACGATAGCTATTAAAATGATTGAGTTTAGATGTTTTTTCTTGCATATTCGACATACAAACGTTGTTATTCAGCATGCCAGGTGATTTACAGTTATCTGGTTTTAAAGTTTCATCAAATACCGGAGGGGTTGAAACAGACGTACAGTTGCTATTGGTATAACAGTTTGCTGTATCACTAACCATTCCTGCTTTTTCATCATCCGAACAGTACTCTAGATTTACGAGCACACTCGATGTTGAAGAAATAGTTTGACCCCTGGTGGTTAGTCTAGGAGCATTAAATTTATTTCTCAGTAGGTTAACGGAATCTCTGTTTGACATGGATGTATTTCTTAAATCATCTTCAACATCATCATCGGCATAATAAAGATCATGTAACATTTCCGGTGACGCCGCCACAGCAAAAGCTGCAGTACTACTAATGGTCAAACACTCACTGACGTCACATGCCAAGTGATAACAATTCAAATTTTTGGTTAGGGGCTGAGAAAAGATGTCGTCGTTCGTAGAGGAATTTCGAAGATCACCAAAGTGTGGCAAGTGTTGCATTTCTATAGCCTCATCGTATGTTTTTAATCGCTGACTACGAGGGGAGTTTCTGTATATATAGAGTTTAAATTCTTGCCGACAATCGGAAGTTGTGCGAGTAATCCGGCGTGATTTAAGCTCAGACGGATTTATTAAAGAACTTTTGGCGTTTCTGGAATTTCTTTGCCTATATTTCGCTGGATCACCTACATCAATATTCCCCGTATTGCAGGAACATCCTCTGTTGAAAGTCTTATTTTGAGTGTCATTTTGTTTGCTATTAGTGTCAGATTTTAATAAACGATTATCAGCTATTAGTTTTTTTTGCACATGTGAGGAAGATGGCGGGGCTTCGAGGTCGGCACTTGGCAACCTTTCAGCGGCATCGGTGCTGGGACAAGGTCGTCGTGGCATGCTCATTACTGACCCTATCTGGGTGACAGTTCTGCCTGCCATAGACACCAAACAACTCATCGTCTTTTCTTTCTGAGCCAGAGACCTCCTATGTAGATCCAGAGCCACTCGATATATCCCAGCGTATAGAAAAATCATAGTAGCAAGAGTTATCCAGAAGTAACAAACTTGTAGTATACAGTTAAACACGGCATCATCCATATACTGAACGTAACACATGCCCGTAGGCACTGTCCTCTCTCCTACAAAATACTGCCAGCCGAATATCGAAGGAAAGAACAGTGTGAAAGGAAATATCCACGTCAGTGCGATAATTGATAACACCTTCTTTTCGGTTCGCCAGCGACGATATTTGGCTGGGATTTTAACCGAGCAGAACCTGTCCGCTGTGATACAGAAGACGGTATAGATAGAGCAGAGGCAGGCGGTGTAGTCTATGGACAGCCACAGATCACAGAGACGCTGGCCGAGAACCCATTGCTTGCCAGAGAGAAGATACACAGTGTAGAAAGGCATCGAGATAGAACCTATCAACAGATCACTGACAGCCAGCGAGGCTATGAAATAGTTGGTGGGCTGTCGTATGGATCTTTCCAGAACGAACGACATCAGTACGATTAGATTTCCTCCTACGGTTAGTAGATCCATGAAGCATGCGATGCTGCCGAATAGAATGATATGCCATAGTGGAAGAGTGATATTTGTGAAAGATATGGTCGTGTTTAGATATGACGAATTAAAATATGACGAATTAGGATATGTTGAATTGAGATATGATGCATCAAAATTAGATGAATCATGTGTAACTGGATTTCCATCCAAATCTGCATAGTTGGATTCGCATGGAAGAAGTACAATTGATAATCCTTGATCGGAGACAAAATTTCTTGTACAGTTGGATTCAAGAAGTCCAAAATTAAAGGTAACCAGTTGATCAGGTAGGTCGGTGGGATTCACGGTATTTTGAACCACGTGTGAAATGGATGGTAAAGCTTTCATGTCTTTTACAACGTTATGCGGCTGCTACTCTTCTTCATGGAACCTGTGACATATATAAAAGTGCGATAATTAGTTTTCAGAATTTAATATCATATTTTGTGTAATATTTAAGATTTAAGTCATACCTCATTTTTAAGATATATGCTTCACCTAATGTGAAGTACGCATAGGGCCGATCACGCATATTTCATCAACATCTGATGCTTATTAGTCAGCTTATTAACAAAGGTTGACAACGTCTAACGTAAATTACGCGATGCAATTCATTCAGCTGTAGGACTTAGCAAAATGACGAAATGAATAATTTTCCAAGCAAAGGATTAACAATAACAGTATAGAAAAAGTTGCTATTTTTACAAATGACTGCATCGTACACTATGTTAAAGAATAGCGTATGCCAATTAGTTAAGATGTTGGATGCCAGGCAGCCATCAAGTTCATGCATGAACTTAAAAGGAGTAATTTTCGTGCAGTGATCACAAGTAAATCTTTGTATATAACTATGAAGTGGTGTAGTTAATTTTGTACGGTAACCCAATGTGTAATACAAATACGCAAGTATATAATCTAATAATTATAATTATATCTATCCAGTGCTCTGCCAGTGTGAGGGCCAAATGAATGGTCGTATGCAAAGTGGACCAACTCACAAAACAAATTATTTTATTTTATTTTTAAAAATTATTTTCAAAACCATAAATTAAGGGCATAATATTTTTGACTAGTAATGTAGAGCACCATTATATCTAGTAAATGCCAACAGAATATGTTAAATATATGAAAACAATTTGGTGATATTGTTAAAATAAAAACCATTTTTGCTGTATTTCTGATGTTAATTGGTCTCTTTTTGCATACGGCCATTCAAATCATATCCAGGGTGAGGGCCAAGGAATAAATCTTCGTACACAGTCAGCTATCTAGCTGATTAATGATCACACTGATCCAGTCAACAAGTAGGTCTCATTACAAAGGCTTTTCCTTTACCTCTATTAAAATTACATATTTGTACAAGAGAAATATGTTTCTGAGCTGGTTCGCCTTTGTCCTTCCCAGTATCTGCGTTAGGCAGCTTTTACGAAACACTTGCTGTTCTCGGTTGGAATATTGTCAATTTCCCAGACCAAACACGGTTGGAAGTACATGTATATTGTGAGATCGTCTACGTAATTATGGTGTAATACGATATGCCTAGTCATTCAAGTGTTCAGTACATTTTCGCACAATTAGAATAGATTTGTTGCAATTCCTTTTTATTGTAAATCTAACCACAAAAGTAACGGCACTGACGTATTTCAGTAATAATCGGCTTCGTCAAAGCATTCAACATTCTGATTGACGAACGAAACCTCTGGCTATACATTTTAAGTACATTTTGATGAACCATCAATAATGCGCTGTGTTTTATTTTTAACTTCTCTAATTAATAGAAACCCGTCACTCCAAAAATCAGATTTCCAGGGATTGAGCTACATAATACAATAAAAAATCACGCAGTTCTTCAATCATAATATTATAATGTATAGATAATCGTCCGCAGAACTTGTAAAATGTACACTGCACACTGCACAGAAATGAATAATGTGCGCACAGACCAATGCGAATATGTGTATGGATTTATAGACGCTATGCCATAAATAAGATGATAATATAATCAATCAATAAATCAATTAATCAGAAACTTTTCTAACGCGCACTCTTAATTAAGTCTCAGAAGCGCTTTGAATAGAAAATAGCAGAGTAGACTAACTTACCATATGCCACAATCAATGTGGTAAGACCACGAAAAGTAATAACAAGATGTGCATTAAAAAAGATGCAAGCCTTTGCCTCAGAGGCCTCTATATTTGTGACCCAGGAGCACAAGGACTAAGCATAGCATTTAGCTCATACTAGCTGCCCAGTGTAGTGCCATGTAGTCCTGGCCCATTCATTTGCCCCATATCATTAGCAGATGTGAAATAAATTACATGTTGAACTGCTTGTACCAAATTGTAAATTTCGCTTGGGACGTCCCTGACATCACCTTCGGATGAGTAAACGGAATTTAAATCCTCATTATATCGTATTGTACTGCCAAGCATAACCTACACCTTAGTTACTCGTATGATGAGTGAGAAAACTATTATTTAAAAAAAAGCTTAATGAGAAAAAGCAAAAAGCTTAATGAGAAAAAGCAAAAAGCTTAATGAGAAAAAGCAACAAGCTTAATGAGAAAAAGCAAAAAGCTTAATGAGAAAAGCAAAAAGCTTAACTCCTAAGCGTTTCTTATGAAACCCACAGGTTGCAAAGAAAACAAAATCTCTCAAATGCTGAACATTTCGTTCAGATTTCGTTAAAATAGACAATTATTGATATACGAGCATGAGTACTCTTGAAACCAAATTCTTAATACAGACAATTGTCATTTAATAAAAGTCTTGTTAAATTCTTCTACCCTTGTCATACTCAACTATCAATAACTTGCTGGTTTTGAGAGATATCCGAAGGAAATATTGTACGACTTTTGTCAAATTGGATATTCACTATTACCGTTAAATTTCACTGCAATAGGCTAGCTGCTTGTGACACAATTGAAGAAAATAAATTAATGTTAAATGTTAGTTAAATTATTCTATATTGTGTAATGTTCATTGACTCTTGTCATATTTATAAATCAGTATACATGTTCGCTTACATAATTTTATACATGATATATATATAATTGTATTATTATAGTTATTTAGCCTAATTATACTTATTTATAATAATATAGGCCTACAATTTATTTTCTTAAAGACATTCGAACCTAATTTTGTCATATTCCAGAAAAATGGTTGACCCACCTGTAAATTTCAAAGGATTGGTTAACTGGTTGCCCCTTTAGTGCAATGATAAAGTGTATTCATTTATAATATCCATGGTGTAAATATTTGACATTTCTGCTGTGGTTTCCGGTTAGTTATATTATCCTATGGTATATATTTGACACATCTCATTATTTTTGGCAATTTCCTTTTTTGCATTACATTTTAGGGTTACCGTTGGGATTGGGATTAGGATTTTACAAAACTATGAGATGTGATAAAATATATCACATAGATATATAACAATAAATATATTACAAATAAATTTGGCTACAAATCGCTTCCAGTTTCCTATATCTATTAGGGCCTATGTACAATCGCCGTATTGTTCACTTGTAATTTTCTTTTGATCTATTCGAAAATTATTCAAACCATCGGTATTATTCGAACCATCGGTATTATTTGAACCATCGGTATTATTCGGAATGCTGCATATAATTATATTATATGCATAATGATATATTTGACAACCCCGATATCTCCGTCAGATTACAAAATGGACGTTCGACCTGAACATTATTGTATTTTAAATAATATAATGTTTGCTAGACATGAATTATGTCTGCTACTTGTATTCATATTTTTTCCTAGACACTTTCCGGAGTCCAACATCGATCAAATTGATCCGAGTGTATCTCCCAGAGCTTGCTATACTTCAAGGATCTCGTAATGTTGGACGACGATTGATGTCTAGCCACTCAGTTTAGCTTTCTGCTTCACAGCTCCCCAACTCAATTACCACTTCCTAATTCTCTTCCTTAGATAGACTTTCTATATCGTATCGATTTGACAAAAATTAGTAAATTAATATCCGATATATACGGGGAAATATTAAAGATGAACATTGAATAAAAGCGGCGAGGAATCCAACCTCTACCGCGCCTAGTGCAGCTACCGTACTAACAATAATTATTATAATTAACATTATTGTCATAATTAAAGAATGGAGTAATAACTATTATAGAAATTAAAGCATAATCAAAGGCGGAAATATTTAAGGAAAGCGTTCCGAAGGAAGACAAAGAATTACCTATACATAGAGTCTCAGTGGTTGAATGAACGCAGAAGAAACACAAATGATCAGAACCTCAAGAGAAAGAGAACTGTGGAAAACCATGACCATTAACGCAGGGACCCTGAAAGAAAACTGAGTCATATTATTATTGTTAATCTTTTATTTGTACATACGCCCCCTTGGTGAGGCTACTGCCTATTGGATCCTATTACCCAAACTGTGCTTTCATATGCAAAAATGGACTTTTATTAAACCGCTTTTTTCTGTTCAGGCGCTGGTGCTATACGCGTGAAACTTGTCGTGGGATGGCATCATTACTTGACAAGAAAGAGATGATTGGAGACGTCGCGTGAACATTTGACATCAGAGGAATAAATCTGGTCTCTGATCGTTCGCTCGATTGACTCTTTAATCTCGCCTAACATCATCGCCCATCGTCTCTAACAGTGTTTAGTTCATAGACGTAAATACGTCAAAAGAAAGTAAAGGTGAAATCAGACGTTAAATCTATCTTAGAAAAAGTTAGGAAAAGTAAATATATCTAGTTTGTTCCTTTAACAAGAACCCATCTCGTCTTTTCTCTTTCAGCTGGTCTAATGAGCTGCAGCAGGGTTTTCTTTGAGGCAATGTTAAACCACATCAGAGGAATGAAAAATGAATTGATAGTCTCCAGACTTTTAGTAAATGATTCTGCAGAATCTATAATATATTATAGCATGCCGCAGGACTTTTTAATATGATCAGGCAATAATTACAAGTACGATGGAATAAAAATGATGTCCTAGAAATATATTGACGAGATTCCATACAAAATTCTGAGGTTAGAGAGATGATCTATAATAGCTAAACAATTGTGCACCTGAAGTAAGTAATAGGCACTATACAATACATGTAGTTCAAGGAATGCAAGAATATGAATAGCCTATTTTCCAATCTGCAATAGTGCTAAACAAATTCTCTCTGGGGATTATATGCCTGTTCTAACAGCCTTTCTTGCTTTGACAGCGGACTTAAACTGTTTTAGATCTCGCCTACTCTTCGACTTATGCATTTGCAGGTGTGTTCTGGTGTTTGACGCTGTCTGTAGTTGTACATCCCGCTTGGGACGTCCCTAATTAAGCCTTCGGGTGAGGAACCGGTGATAAATCCTCATTGGTTGATTGATTTATTGGTTCTTCAACCAAGGCTAACGTAATGAACGGATAAAATATTTTGTTCTAATTTTTAAAATCAATAGACCTACATAGCATATTCCGTGTTTGCCTAAATGCAAAGTAATCACAGTCATCAACGTCATTTACTCAACATTAACGATAGTAAGAGAGTATGGGATTTACTACCGTTTAAATGTTGAAATGAATTTAATACTTTTCATCAACTTTTCATCATACCATTCCAGCAAGATCAATCAATAAGTGTGAATGTAAGTTAACGCCCTTTTCATTCTGTTGTATATGATGAAGTACATGGAACAACCAAGGAGTTTTACTCTGAGTTTTACAGTTTTACTCAGTGGCTGTACCACTAATTCTGAGCAAATCAAACATCCATGACAAGTATAATTGGTAGAGTTACTGCAGGCAAAATTAAAACGCACAGAAATCTTTTAGAACTTTCTTAATAATGCTCTAAATAATTAAATAAAATCTACACGTCAAACGATCTCGAGAAAATCTTAAACCGGAAGAATTCATAAAAGAATAAAATTACATAAAAATATATATTTTTATTAATAGTTTTTAAAAGAGAATCATTCGCGGAGATTTCGCAAATGTTGCAAATAGATCCACTTGTGATAATTATAATCATTAGGTCTTCAAGTATTTACAATAATGAAAGAGATTCATTTTAATACTCGCCAAACAGAAATGGATTCAGAGGCATTGACATAAAGGGATCAGAAAATATGAAAACTTGGCAGATTTGAAGGACCAGCATGTGCATCGCCTCAAACTCTCATTCTTTGTTTAGGTAATCTTTGATGAAAAGTAAATGAAGTTATTGTGATGATGCAGGAAATTAATCCGATTAATTAATTGATGATGCAGGAAATACAGTATCGATATTGCGAAGAATGCATGATTTTGTACGTTTGAAGATTTTATTTAATAAAACCAATAATTTTTGAAAAAAATAATAAAGTTTCTTTAGGCCTACATAAATAGTAAATTTGTGATCAAAGAAGTCGATGGTAGAAAATCTGCAAGGAGGCTAGCTAAAGGAAGCTCTCTTAAATTACAATTAATTACATTTTTATTCAATTTAGATCAATAAAGTTAAATGTTGGGCCTCTTATGCGCAAGGAGGTCCATTGAACCTTCATTCAAGAATTACGGAGGTCCAACAACATAATTTTTAATTTACCACCACATCTCATATCTTTGAGGAGCTATAATTTATATTGGGGCTTGCCTAAACTTTATGTTCTTTTCATATTTAAGAAAATGGGCGAATTCTATATAATTTCTCAAACAAAAATAATAATTAGTACCGGGTAGGCTAAAATTAATGATTTATACAGTGAAATTTTTGCGTAGAAAACCCAGGTTTGATTCCCGTTAGAGTCAATCAGAAACTAAAATCTGGGATGTTCAACTGGACAAACAAGCCATCCATCCCTTCGTGGACCGATTAACGGGAAGTAATTAATACGTAGGTGAAATGCTCATAAGATTGAGAAGGTAACCTCCCATCTAGCGTGTGGTTGTAATAAATCGAAAGTGGGGCTGGCGAATGTGCCTTTAGACTAACGGTAATTGTCAGAGATGTAAACAGATGCGTTCCGTCATCTATCGATTACACGAATACAATAAAAACACCAAAACAAGTGTAAAATCTAATCAAGATATTTGTGATATGCCGATAGGTTCGAGCTCTATTTGAAAAAATATATATAATTAAATTATTGATAATATATGCAACTCACTCGTATATAAGATTATAATACGTCAAGATGAACTGCATCGGATGCTAACAGGATTTGCCATTGTTGTCAAAAAATGTTTGTTTTAGCTTTATAACTCTCCTAAAATAATTAAATTGAGTTTATATCTAAGAAATATCGACTTGTAATATTGTGTCTCTGAGTGTTCACATAAATATAAGAAATGTTCCTTAATTACTTTCACATTTAATGTAACTTTAGTCCTATCCAATATTCACCAAATTCTTTTACTTATCCTATACTCGCTATCCTATGTCCCTATCAAGGACAGAAAATATTAGTCAAGGAGTAGGCCTACTTGTAGCATTCTGGCTGGTACATAATAATTATAAGGAAGAACTAAGGAGAAGTATCCGTTACGGAAGAGCCTCGAGGATTGTCTTTATTAACTTACAAGCTCTCACTAGTCACTGAGTCACATATTATGTCGTCGCTATACATGGCGCCACCTACCACTGTAGCTACAACACACACTCACTCAGTCACACTTGCAATGCTCCTTGTTACAATCACTATTAATTTTTAAACATAAGACATACAATACAATACAATGATAATTTAACGTCCGATTTCTCATCCGAAGGGCATGTCAGGGACGTCCCAAGCAGACTGTGCAGCTGCAAGTGGTTCTATACCACCATAACACACTTGCCAATACATAGACTGAAGAGAAAGCGCAAAGAAAGAACAGTGCAAGTCCGTTAGTCATGGCAAGAGGGTCTGATTAAACAGATCTACGGAGGAAACAAATGGGTTTTCAACTTGCCCACATGTATACTATAATACAATGTCATGGCCTTTGTTACACACAAAATATGAATTCAAACAGAAGACAAAATGATGTCACTGTATAATCATACTATAGGCTTACCCAATTAGCACTTCGGTTGAATATCCGACTCGGGTTCCGTATATATAGGTTCGAATTCCAGCGTAAACCCGTAACTGATGTAGTCGTTAGGCAGCGATAATGACGTTAAATTCGGTTGCAGCATTAGATTTACTAATTGTTAACACCAATGTGTATAAACTGTCTAACCATGATTTTTTGCTATAATATAATTGTGCACACAAATTAACACGTGACCAATTGTACACACACACATTATTGTCACCTGTATTATGCACATAGCCCAATTATAAGGTACTAGTGAAAAG
Organism: Enchytraeus norvegicus; assembly: GCA_034695365.1. Taxonomy (NCBI): domain Eukaryota; kingdom Metazoa; phylum Annelida; class Clitellata; order Enchytraeida; family Enchytraeidae; genus Enchytraeus; species Enchytraeus norvegicus. The sequence goes on from JAQFZF010000207.1 coordinate 15,789, forward strand.
GTCTTTGATAAAAGACTTTATTAATCACTTTTCACAAATTTGTGATTTTTTGTTTTATTTGGGGGGGGGGCCACCCCCCGCCAAACCACTATTCAATAGGGCCTCCGCTCTGATGCAAGAGACGTGCGGGTCAGACTTTAATCCAAGCATATGACTATGACTCACACACAGATACTGCCATATGACGATGATAATATAGAACCAACCTGAGCATTGTAGTCTCAATCATTATACTGTATCACTGCGTAACGCGTAACGGTTTAAGAGAATTATTATATATGATAATATTATTGTGGTGTGGTAGCTCTTAATGTTGCATGGGTATGTCTTCGTTTGATGCCTTCTGGTGTACTAAAATTTAATCTATTAAATGAATGAACAGGATTTGATAACTCTGTTAAATGCAACAGTATCTAAAGCAGGGAGAGAGCCTTTATGATGGGATCACGATGCCGATATGATCGATTGTGTGCTCAACGATGAGCGACATAGTATAGTTCATGCGAGAATTGTCCTGAGAATTTATTTAATTTATAGAGTGCCGGATAGGTAGATGTGACAGACCTATACGTACAGACTCAGTTGGGGATCGAGAAATTTCTTTTATCGGGGGGGGGGGGGTCAAATTTCTTCTTCACATACATTCGAGGGGGTCAGGTCAAATCTAAGTACCTGGAGGGTGCGGACAAGGGTCCAAAATCGATATTTTAAGGGGCCAAATTGTGATTATAGTCTAATCGAGGGGCCATGGCATCCCCCATCAGGTCAAGAGTCGAGAGGTCCCGTGGCCTCCTAAACCCGCACTTGTGTTACAGTGGGCCTATACGCATAGAGTGTTTCAGAAGTTAATACTACATTATTATGAAACATAAGAAGATAGTGATACAAATCAGCAGATCTATCTAAAGTTTCCGACTCTGAATAAACATCTTAATAAAGCAATAATTCCACTTATCTGTTATCACGCTATTCTGCTGAAGCGTGTGTTTCTATAGAAATAAAATCGCGAAATTGCATGAAATCGAAATGGACTAAATTACCTTAGACAGCTTTTACATAGAGTGTATATGAGAGAGTCCGAGTAAAAGACGCAAATATCTTAGAGCAGTGCTGCCATTTCAAATTGTCGCAGTTAATAGGAGATACATAATGACACCGTTGCAGGCGATGATGCGTCAGCTACATTATGCTCAAGAGTTGGAATAAGTTGTCAGGGAAGTAACGGTCTCAAGTATTTTAAGTACATTGGCAGGCTAAATATTGTTCAAATAGGATTATTTGGTTCACTATTCTCGCAAAGATACGATGAGCAATTGAGCATATAATGAAAATAGTTCTCAGAAAGAACATGCATACTTCTGAATTGCAAACTATTAGGCCTATGTAAAATTAACGAATTAAATTAAATCAAAAACATCTGATTAGTTGAATCAAAATTGTCGGAAAGAATACATCTGATCAGTTAACAGAATAAATTTAATTTGGAATTAACATTAAGAATATATAAAACTGAATTGACACAATCATTAACATTACAGTACTTCAAACATACACATTAAGTTGTTTATTCGTTAAACTAGAAGTATGTGATAATACAGACGCCGAGAGTTGAAAACTTGAAATAGATCCGTAAAGCTCAGCCTCGCTGAATCTTCGTCCAATCTCGAGGGATATTTTTGACTAAAGAAACAGCACTTGGGACTTGAATGACTTAAATTCGATCTCTTACACTACAGTAGGATCCGATCGTTTATCTTTGTCACCGTCGTTCTCAAACGGTCGCTGATCCCCTGGGACTGCACCGGTCGTTCTCGAGAAGAGAGTCCGGTATGAAGGACCCATGTGCCGTCAGACAGAAGGGCTAGGACGCTTCCAATGACTATCAGTTTCCCTTCGCGTTATCTTAAATTCAATCTGCCATAAACAGATCGGCAAACAAACGGAATGGACCAGCATTGTGTCAGAATGCTGTAGTGGAATAAGAATATAGCTCGACACTCGCTTTAAAGATGCATGCTTCTGCGTCCGGTGAAAAATAAATAAGCTTACATGGAATTCAACAAAACAGTTGAGACAGTAAATAGCCTACTTCGGTATGAAACAGTGCTCGATAGAAATAAAATTTTTAGCGAGGCAATCTGTAAATCATACAGGATTATGAATAAATTTTTATGACAGAAAGAACGAAGATAGAGCGTGTAGGAATGCTAAAGATTTAAAGGAAGAATATTCATTTTGTTGTTCTAAGCCTATGAAGCGAGAGGCTATGAAATATTATATATTATATTTAATACCTACTGTAACTTACGCAAGACCAGTCCTGTATATTTGATACAATGCATTGTTGTTTTTACTTAACTTGTTGATGAGTGTCCAGCTCTTAAATTAGATCAATTCATACTAACGGTTACCGCCGAGTTTAATTTACACATTCTCTGGCTCAGAGAACGTGTCAGTAGGTTGGGGGCATACCCATAGCAGAGTTAATTATGCCACTGATAATGTATCGAGGAGTTGTGACTTATTACGTCTCAATGATTTGCTCAAAATGACAATATATTGAAAATATCTCTCGACCTCTCACCGGAACAAAATGTTGAGGTTGGCCGATTATGAACGAGGCCCCACAGAGTTGTTTGTCTGCCCATTACATCTTTTTCTGACCCGGCCACACATACACACATACATTAATTTTATATCCCCACTGGGATTTACTGTTGGGTCCTGTATAATGCATATGTACGTCTTAGACACTCTAAAACTATCTTAATCCTTTTCAATCGCAGCCTGCCAGAATACGGAATTTCATTTACTGATTTACTGTAAATGGCGGATACAGCGAGTTTTTAAATTGGTCAGATTTTCGGTTATAGTGTTAAACTACTGTAACAAACACTCGTTTCCAAATTATTCAGTGTCTACTGTCTACGATTCGCTAAATTTCTCCTAGGGATCTTAGATTCGGAGATAAATATCTTTAATTAAAAATATAATGTAGCGAATACTTCTGGAATAAAACTGTGCGTTCGAATTTAGAAAAATATTTAAATCTTTTATGCTGTGCATTCTTAGTCATGATTATTTACCCTTTTATGCAATGAATTAAGTTAACATATGAAATCGTGTTGTGTTAGGAAAACTAGAAAATGACCTAACCGAAAACTGCACGTGTTCCGTAGGAGCCGACTAACGCATATACTGACGAAGGCAACGCGAAACCACCTTGTGAGCCAGATCTTCCCAAGCAAGAAGCTACATTGTAGGTGTGGCATGGCTTAATCTATTAGATGGGATCAAATTGAAGTTTGACCTACCGCCCACTCTTGGATTTCAATATGCTATTTATAGACTGGATTTTAGTTTTCTAAGGCGTTAATGATTTTAAAGCTTTCAGGTTCTAACATAGGGCCTACTCTGCAATGAATTAATATTGTCATATTGTCATGGATCTATATAGGGTCAAGATCCTGTCAGTGGCAGGAGCTGCGTAACGTCAAATGAAATATCGCTTACCGTCTGATAGCCTAATAATATATAGCTCCAGTAACTCCACTAGAATTCTGGTCATCTGCCATTGTTATCTTATATTTTTTATGCTCGTTCTTGCTTTTTTTACAACATTTCTCTTACATTTCTCTCTATTCTTTAATTAATGTGTCTCATGTTACTTGCCGGTGCGTTGTAGTCTAGTGGTGAGAGCGGTACGCTTCGGCCAAGTATCCTTAGGCACGGTGCCTGGTAGGTTAATCTGCGCTATATGATACAATATTAACCAGTTGCTATGATACACAAATACTATGATGACATATACACAATAAATGCAGTTACTTAACATTAATTCGTTCTCTACGGCAAACGATGCGAATAACCAGTTGGAAGACAAACATAAAAAATACAAAGAAAAGCAAAGAAGCCATGTAAACATATGCGTATGTCGGGTGTGAAAAAATACTTTTACTTGTACTTTTGGTTTATAATTTTTTTGTGAAAATTTTCGGTACGAAAGCAACTCATGATGAGCCCAAATCATGCTATCATTCAATTCGCATCGAGTCACCGAAGCAACCTAGTATTATTGTTATTTCAGAAAACAACTATGCAATGCGTCATTTTTAAATTTGTTGTAGATGTGAAGCTAAAAGTCGAAAAAGCGATCGACTAGCCCAGTGTTTCTCAAACTGTGGGTAGCAACTCATAGGTGGGTTGCCGATTCTATCCAAGTGGATCGCCAAGGTTTCAATAAATGTAAAGGTTGTGCAATATTCGTTACCGAACGTAGGCGCGGAGCTGATCTCGATCCTGAGCGACTGCAGCATACTGGCGTCATAGTCATTAATCCGACGGTGAGGTCGCCAGCCCCACTCAATACAATCCAATTTGATAATTTGATCATATACGCCAGACCTGTGGTAACCTTCGCAATCTTCCGAAGTA
>JAQFZF010000208.1:0-20208 GCA_034695365.1 Enchytraeus norvegicus
CTAAAACCGAGTTTATCGTCAATTTCATCTTACGAAAAGGATATCAGTGACGAGTGAGCCTTGGATTCGAACCCAACACATACTGATCCCCAGTAGGAAACCTAACCGATCGTGTCACTGGCTCCAGCCATGCAGTAGCACTAAAATCAACAATGTCTCAGATCGACAAGAAAGTGTTGTTATTTCGTGTACGTTCATTAGATAACTGTCATAGTTATCATTAGTCATTAGACCTACATGTACGTTCATTAGATAACTGTCATAGTTATCATTTCCGTATCATTATATAATTTTATATTCAAACATTTATGCATTCCCAAACTTATGTAACAAAATTCATTGTGAAGGGTGAGGGGGGGGGGGGGTGAGCCCACCCTACCTAATATTCCTGGCTAGGCCGCTGTTGCACATTATTATATTTTATTGTATTGCATTTAATTCAATTGCATTGTATTGTATTGTATTAAATTGTATTTTCAGAGAGAAAGCGCATGCACAAGATATTTGTGGACTTTCTGAGAAAGTAAATAAAAAGAACTCGGTGATGAGATGGCGCCACCGGTCAGCAGTTAATGAAATATTCTCAACAGCGCAGATGATCATTAATTTTTCGTAGTTCCATAATTTAACAAATTACGAAGTACTTCAGGACGCTTCAACTCGGCTTTAGCTTTTGAACTTTTAATATGCACTATGGGCTGTTTAGTTTGTTGATTGCGTAAGTGTTCGTGTGTTTTATCTGGCGTAATAAAGATTGACATAATTAATTATGCTCAATAGCCTTACAGTTGCTGTGCTTGAGTACGGCACTTGAGGTCTTCGTCAGATGATGAAACGGACGTTAAATTCGCATTGATTGATTGATTGACTTGGGACAATTATAAGGTACGCTTACAAAGTAAAGGTCTACAATTATAATTTGCGATCGAATATGTAAGTTCTATGCTCTATGCCTATGGTTTTTATAAATAGCTTAGTGATGAGTGAAGATGAGAAAGAAATACCATAATTGTCAAACTGAGTTTTCATACTCCAACAGTGGCCGATCTCGGAATTCTTAGGGGGGCTAAAATAATTTTTCCATCCATTTTTTCAAGGGGGGCAGGTTAAATGGGGGCTAATCTAGGGAGGACCAATGGTACAAAATTGGTATTTGAATGGATCAAATTGTAATAATTGTCAAATCGAGGGGGGAAGGGAATGCATGGTCCCCTAGATCCGCCCCTGTACTCTAATATTTTCTACAGCTTTGACACAAGAAATGTAGCCTATGTGTCTATACACGACATTAATTTAAATTTTGGTATCCAAACAACACGAGTTGAGTCTCAGAGTTTCCTGTATATTTTTAATTACTTGTCCTAGATTACAAAATTTGAAATCGTACATATTAAAAAATAAAAATACTTATAGGCTTACGTATTATAATTACAATTTTATCAACCAGTGATTATCCCTTTGACAGGTCCAATGCACTAATGTATTCACACTCCACAACTTTGTTTAATACTGAACACATTTTAAAAGGTTTAAAGATCCTATTAAATTTTTCGCGATTAAGAATTCTTTCATTTGGTGCGAAAAATAATGGGTCTATAAGAATATGCCAAAGTTGATTCATATTGCAAAACTGCAGTTGAATAGACTCGGCGTTACTATTTGATCTCCAAAGTAATAATTACATTGGAGATTATTATTTCGACTCATTTTGTTCGGAATTCGCTCATATATACAAGAAACACTTTACAATTGAACCTCTTCAAAGCCCCGCACGTAGTAATACAAATACATTAGCGACACATTTCAGAGATGAAATAATTATGAAATATAATAGCACTTTATGTAGGGGAATTAGAATTTCTTTTGTCTATCAGTTTAATAGCTAACATCTCTGTTATCGTTTTTATTACATAAAACAGCGTTTCTCAAACTCGACGGGGTCGCGACCCTGTAAAAATGTAAAAGTTTAGTTGCGACCCATCAAGCATTTTTATACGGATCTACTATAGGCTAGTTATTGTTTTCAAAATCACAATTATGTAACTATTGTAACTTGTAAGTTGTACGACATATAAAATCAGATGTACGGATACGTGAAAAGCGTACATCTTCATAGCATACGAAAATAAGAGTCTGCTCCTTATAGGCAATTATATATGTTTTAATTATTGAGACCTCGGCGATCCACTTGAAAGGAGTCGGAGATCTTACAACAGTTTTAAAGAATTATCGTTTACTTTGGTCAGAGATAATAGTCCTACCATTAACGCATTTGTTGGAGATGTGTGACCGAAGGAAACAAATAACGCTTACAGTTACATTCTCTTTGCTCTGAGTATTTAAAATCCTGATGATACTTAGGAGCCACATTTACAACTATACGATAGTAGTCTTAGTTACAATAGTTGCTAGCAACTAGTCGTCCAGGACTCTTATCATCAGTCAACTGTATCGAAATTATAAAGATCCGACATATCGACTATTATAACGTCATTCGTTAATTTATTAGTTGCGGCTACATTACATTAAAGAGCTTCTGAGACTTAGTTAAGAGTGACAGAGTATGCTATGTAAAAGTTACTGATTAACTTATTACAATTATAGCAAGGAGACTGGGTAATTACATTTGATTGATTGTTAAAAACTATTTGCGCATCTCATCTATATAGCATTATAATTATAGATTAGGTTGTAATCTATATAATACTATATAGCATCTTGATGTCCTTGATTCAATCAATCAATCAATGAGGATTTAACGCCCGGTTCCTCACCCAAAGGCGATGTCAGGGACGTCCCAAGCGGGATGTGCAACTACACACAGCATCCAACCACCAGAACACTCCTGTAAATGCACAAGCCGAAAGAGAAAGCGAATTTATTCTAAATTATTCTATGCAGGGACATCTCAACACGACATTAATATTAGTTCTAGTATAAAAATAACAAGAGATAAGTCTGAGAGACTTTTGTTAATTTCGAAAAGTTCATTGCATCAACAACTTAGGCCTACAGTTTAGTTTAATAATGAACATTTTAAAGTTGTCAATATTTTTGTAATCTTATCAACTATTTAGCGAAAACGTTGAAATATTTGCTGTTCATGATTTCTTTTCGAAAACATTTAATTAAGAGAAGTTGAGTTAATACTGTCGCCAAAAGCAGGCTTGTACTGAAATAATCAATAATTCTTTCAGCAATAGAAAGTTTTTCATTATTCATTAATCTTATATGTCCTCAATTTACATGTATAATTTTTTTGTTCAATTTGTTCATGTTCAATTGTAGCATAATTTTTTATTATGCTAAAATTTATTAATATTGCTAAATTCAGTTGCATAGAATCGGCGTTATTATTAGATGTATAAAGTAAGTTGTGACTATTTTTTCTCGCAATTCGCTCATATAGGCCTATGCTATAAAATACAATAATTGAAGTTATTTAAGGCCCCGACAGATACACTACAGATAGCAATGCATTTGCAGCGAATTTTAAAGATGAAACAATTATTATGATAAAATACGAGGATTATTGGCGCGTTGCTGTTCGGTTATTAAAATTGTGGTTATTAGTTTAGCCCCTTAGGGTCATCGCTTTATCACATAAAAGACTTTATAATTTGTTGCAAAATTAATCGTTAAGTACCGGTATTGCAGTTCTGAAGTAGTAGGCTAAGTATCTCACAATAGAATGAAAGAATGATTAATTGATTACAAAAAAGCAATTTGGACCCTCGTTAACATGAATTAGCTGATATTTGATACGGTAATCTGAAATCACCGGATAGTTCAAAATTCCGATTCATTGAAATGGGTAGATTTAGGCTCACCGATTCAAATAGTGTAAAATAGGATACTGTAGAAATTGTTTTATCTTCGAAGTAATAACAAAAACTTCTACTTCTTTGCTTACATTTCTGAAGTTCCAAACTCAAACAGAATGAGTCCTCGTATGATTATTGTATTATACAATTCATCAACTTTTGTACATTCCGAGTGATTATTTCCGACGAATCGCAATCAGAATCAGTGACAAAATCATACCGATTTTTCGGAATCCGTAATCGGCCAATAATGAGTTAATTGTTGTAATAGGGTAGGATTGTAATAATAAAATTCTTATCATCTTATCAATTCATTTATTATGAATTTAACAAATCAAGATGACTTCAACTCAACTGAGGCTGTTCTCTCAACCCACGCCTCTAACACTGGTCCAACTCCCAGGTATCCGGGATGGAACATACTACCGGTGTTCGGACTTCCTGGATATCGGTTCTACTTGATTCACGTCACGGGTTTCGTAGTCCTATCCATTAGCATCACATCGAGCTCCGGAGTCCTTTTCTATCTCAACTATCCGTTCAAGAGGAACTTCTTTACTCGCTCTATAGGTTATGATGTTATAATTATGTAGGTGTGTGTGTATGTTCAACGTCAAGCTTCAGATGCACTATGTGTTTTTTGCGAGACGGCTCAGCACAATCGAGCACTACCGTCACAAAAATTGGGATTAAGCTCATTACAGCTTTAATCCTCAAAGCGACCTGCAGTCTATTACAGACCGCCGAGTCCGAGTAATCAGCTATAATTATGTAAGTTGCGGTTGAGTTTAAAAAGAGAAGCTGTAAGCCTAATAGTGGCTCATTGGTCTAGCGTCCCGCCCTGGTCCCCTGGGTCTACAAGTACTTGGTTCGAATCTCAGAGCTCCTACGTCACTGATGTAGCCTTCGGGCCACGAAACTGTTCACAAAGTCGGATTTAGCCTTTTCTTCCCTCGAAAGGTAGAAAGTTAGATTGTGCTGTGTTAGCTCTATTAAGACAATTACATGTATGTACAAACACAAGCAGTAGGCTAAGTTTTAGTTATTAAATTTAACAATTGGGCGAATCTGAAATGATAATAATTATCGTAGCTACTCTTGTTATTTGCTTGAAATGTCATGGATATGGAATTCCTTTGCAACTGCAAATGACACTTTCATGTAGGGGAGTCCATCCCCCCCAATTTTTGCCCAATAAATTCACTCAACATTAACCACCATAGCGGTCTTTCAAAAACAATTTCATCTCCCCTCCCCCAATATTCTTGAAATTCGACCTGAAAAGTCTTCCCTCAATTTTTTTGGTGGCGCAAGTTGCATCAGCTGCTACATGGATTGGACTCCCTGTGTTAATTCAAAGAAATAACGAGTAAAACTATAGGCGTTCATGACGTCTGAGTATGAGGGAATGTGAATAACGCCTAACTAGGGTCCTCTGGTAATTATGTAATTTCTCTCATCTTTCCTAACCTTGCACACTCTATCGAAAAATAAAAGATTTGAGTCTGCCTTTGATAAGATAAAGATTTAATTAGGACCTCAGACTGCAAATGACTAGAACCCTCTATTCACGAGCTAAAATATGATCACTGAAATAATGTTAATTATATCATACTTACAGGAGAGAGACTGGTGGTCTATCTAGCTTTCTGTGACCTCATGTTCTGTAGCAGTCACCTTCTGGATCACTCGTACATGATGGCGAATTTCGACTTTCCTCCTGACCCAGCCTGTCAGGCTTTTGCTTTTTTCCTCGGTGAATTCATGGTCGCCCAGTCGATCATTGTCTTATTCACAGCCATCAACGCTCTTTCCATGGTCGTCTTTGGAAAGCGCTTCCATCTCGGCAGATACGACTGGAAGCTGATCTCGGCGGCCTTTGGAATACCCGCAGCCTTGGGTGGAGCTGCCGTGTACTACAAGGTGTATGGTCCATCCGGGGGTTGGTGAGTAGCCTAATTTAATATCGTCAAATAAATTCTTTAGCATCCTAAATAACTTACAATTTCTTCATCTAAAGATGCTTTGAAAATGTCCTGTCTATAACTTTTCATCGGCTGTGCCGATAGTCAATATAGGACATTTTCAATAAACGCTTATATAGTTAGGACTTCCATGTCAATGTTAAATGTAAACATCGGGTAATGTAATTTACTAAACTGAATAAGTATATATGATAATTTATTACATTCAATAATGGTATTTTTACATGCAGGTTATAATTTTATACTTTAAGTGTATATAATTATAACAATACAATAATTGAAGAGCGCATATTAATTACTAAAAGAAACAATTAAATCAAATTTGAAGAAAAAAGTTATTTGATTAAGATTCTAGTCTTTAAAGTTAAAAATCTATATTTAATGACTTGTATATTACAGCTTGGCAGATAATATTTTTAAACAAATATTTCCAGATCCACGATTTCTAATTTCAATTTTTCAACATCTATAAAGGCTACAAATCCAGTGAAGATTATTTTTAACTCAGGTTATTTATAAGTTAGTGTACACAAATGTTTGTGCTCCTGTTCTCGATATTTTAAAAGTTATTAAACAAACAAATCGAAATTTACAAAAGAGTCCTATATTCCCAATGCTAAAACTGCTCTACGGTGTCCCTAGTCTATTTTGGCATTAAATAATTGTGGCATTTAACAATGACATTGTTGCGAAATCTGTTTATTGAATCCTGCTCGCGTCAACGCCAAACAATCATGGTCCATCTGAAAGCCTTATAATACGTCTCCGTGGCTCATTGGTTAGCGCGTCTATCAGTTTGTGACCATTTTTGCTCCGATGGTTCCATTCCTAATCGAATCAATTATAGACACACATCTGACTGTGAAGAGTTGCGATCTGACCGTTAGTAAATGACAATTGCCACCTGTGCGACGTATCACTCAGTTGGGAATCAGCTTGCGTGTCTAACGCTTTGTACTGAATATGACAAAAACTTGTTATAGCCCTAGTAGCTGAAACAGCAACTACATTACAACAAGTCACCACGCGGCAAAAGCAGCGTCACCGCCGTATCAATTCGGTGACGGCGTTGATATGTTTTCCTCACTGTCAGCGCGGTGATCTGGTTTATGTTGAGGTGGACATTAGAATAGCTTGCTATTTATATAAATAATATAAAGTCTATGCGTTAGGTTCTAACACTTAATTTATGCACTCAGGTGTTACGTGGATTTTCGCAACCCCGCGGGACCAACTATCGCCAACGTTGTATCAATGTTTCTACTGGCCGTGTTTGGGATTAACCTCATCAGCTACATGGGAGTGCTGCTGAAGATGCGCTCAGTGGAACAGAAATTAGCGAGGAATAAGAATAAAGAGGGAGAGGGAACTGGTAAAGGTTCTTCCTCAACAAAGTACTACAGCACTGCACGTACAATGATGCTCTTTGTGATGGTTTATATCGCTCAGTACTGGGCTCTGGTCACCTATGGTATCTGGGCGATCGCTGGAGTGCCACATATATTTATTATCTGGGCAACAGTTTTCTTTACCAACATAGGAGGGTTCTTCAATGTCCTAGCATACACTGTGGTTAGGAAGAGGCAGCAAGCCGTTAAACCCGGAGATACCAAATCCACTTTGGCCACTGGTGCCACATGAAGTTAAAATAAATAAAAGTAACTATTTTAAAGAGTTCTGCATGATTGAGCTTATGCTACATACGAGTAATACGGTACTTTCGATGGTCAGCTAGATAGGATACATTGTGTCTTTACTGACGGTCGATTGTTAGATTACTTAATTGTATGTTTGAGTGATCGCCTTTGTGTTTGCTTAACTGCTAGCTATTTTTACTAGTTTTAACCAACAAGCCTATTACAGCTCTCTTTGAAACTATATTCATACCATTAAGAGTAAAATATTGTCACGTGGCTGAACAAGTAGCTACTGTTGGATCCGGGAAGCTCAACTGCGTTTTGTAAGAGCCGACTAACGCAGTCACCGAGGACGGCAATGGGAAAATGCTTGGAAGCCATGCGTTTTCTTGAACTAAGGCATCATTCGTGTGGAAATATAAGGCCTTTGAATTGGTATGGCCTTTGTGATGGGATCAATTTGTTAGGTTGATCGATGTTGTTCTCATCAATGGGAGCGAAAACTGTAAGCGTGAATTTGTGTTTTGAACCTATCTTCCGGCAGAACTTGAACTCATATGTAGGCTACATTATGCCAGGATTCAGGATTCCACATTCAAATTGGCTATAATAATGTTATAGTTGGCTATTATTGCTATCACCGGATTGATTGAATCGTTGCGCTGATCATGCAGGGGCGGCGCTGGCCCGGGGGGGTTCCAGGGGTCCGGACCCCCCAGGTCCTCCTAAACCGCTCATACAATTCGGCCAGATCCGTTGAGCTTATTTTTCTAGAGGGGGGGGGGGTAGGTACGTGGGGGGTGGACACCCCCAGTACCCACCACCCAGCCGCCGCCCCTGCGTTCCTGTTGAATCTTTATCGGGAAAATACGAGTTTATCAGTCTCTGACGGTATCGTTGAATACAGAAGCAGACGTTAAACTCATATCTGGGCTCATATAGTCTTATCAAAATTTAACTTTTTGTAGGCTACATATTATAGACTTTTAGGAGTAACTGAGTAGGTCCGTGTGTGTGTATCTGTATGTGTGTGTGTGTACTGTATATGTATGGGTGTTACGAATTACATTACGTTTAACGCACGTGTTATTAATAAAGTTTGGCGCACCGCTTATTTAGTTTTGGGTTGATGTTCAATGCTATTGTGCACTTTTTCAGGAATGGTGATCAAACAGTAATCTCTTATCACCAAATTTCAGTTGAATATCTTTAATTTAATAACAAGAAAACTACCGATGTATGAGTATGACAAGGGTAGTAACATTTACAGATTTACAGTGAATGCATTATTATGATTATCTAGAGTTACATCAATTGTCTCATTGCTGTAACATAGCGTCATATAATTTAATAGCCTACTGGTAAAATGTTCATGGACCTCACTCATACAACTTCATTTTACATCAAATGAAGATTTACACAGTACTCATATTAAGGCAATAATTTTTTTGTTCCGAAGATATCAGAATAATAATATTGTACATTATGGGATAGAATTGGTTGTTTTCTATGACAGGTGAATTCGCAGAAATATGTTGTCTGGTCACGATGTAAATTAATCGAAAACATAAAAGAGGTCTCAGTTATAAGAATCACGGTGTATATATGCTTATATATGCTTACATATTTATGAAGCAAGTAAAGCCTGTGATCATGATCATGATAACCTAATTCCATGTCAATTCAGTCGCAGCTATTGAAACAAATTATGTAGATTGTTTTGATGTTTGATTTAAATCGGTCAATAATTATTTAATGAAATCAATGTTTGCTTTACGGTTTATCTGTAGAAGCCGAACAAGAGCAGCCTCGCCAACCTGTATCTTCTGCTATAAGGGCGCCCTTAATCACAGTTTATATTATATCACAAGAATACTACAAAGCATCGTATAAGCCTACCCGATACCTTTAGTGGTGATTCTGGCTTGTGCAGAATGGGGTGGCCAGAGGGGTGGAAAATCAAAATCTAGTAGGGGCCCATATGTTACATTTGTAGATGGTTCCATATGTTGTAGACATGATACATTTTCATTTTAGGGGTGGCCAACCGTTCATTTGGGGTGGCCATGGCCACCTCAGGCCACTCCTCAGAGACGCCACTAGATACCTTTATATCTGTTAATCAATCAATCGATCAAATGAAGATTTAACGTCCGATTCCTCACCCACCAGAAGAAACAGTCAGGTATTCTATAGAATACAATGACAGTTTTCCAATGATGATTTGATCTTAAGTTAAGTTAACTAATATATGCAATACCTTGCAAAAAATAAAATTACAATTGCTAACTATTCATAGCTTTGCACACAGACACTGAATTCTACCACTTGACAAGCTAGGCACACTATAAAATCTTGAATTGACTGCCATAAGCTATATGATTATAGGATTCATTAATTTTGTTACAATAACATAATACGCTGAAATACAACAACGTCCGATGCATTCATTATTCAGGTCCTTTCGGTCGGAAAATTAAAAACTTCACAACATGTATAATATGTTATCGACGAATGTCAAATGCGAATCAAACTCAATATTGCCTAAATGTATATTTCTATGTTAATCCCAGTTTAGTCATCTATCCCCTGCTCTACCAGATGGTTCGTCCGATGTAGGCCTACACATTTTAATACGTACTAAATTATCTAACTAATGATCAGAAAATTAAATCCATCAAATAAAGTGATTTTAATTTCCATCACAAGGGTTTCGCCTGCGCCAAACCTGAAATGATGCGTTTCTTCCAGGAAAGATAATGGCTTCTGAGGTGTTTCCTGCTGTTTACCTCAATATTCTGCTTTAGTATGCTCCTAGGAAACATATGTAGTTTTCGTTTGACCGTTCTCAGATTTCTCACATATTACATGCTTTCGTAGTTTTTGGATGATCGATTCTTATACATTCCAGATCCAGCGCTTGCATGAATGGGATCAATAATATGTAAGCGCTACAACGCAATAATTTTATGTCCGTTATAAATTTCTGTTAATTATATATTTTACACGTATTTCCAGAACACTGTTGTCTTTAGTCATCAAATATGTTTATATTTTGTATTGCTGAAAATATTTTGAGAATATTAACTATAATTCATTCATTTATTTTCAAAATATTACTCAAGCACATCATAATAATTAAAAGTATCATATAATATTTTAAAAAAAAATTTTCATCTACAGTAGTTTTACATTCTTAGCAACTTTTAATTATCTCAGTAAAGGTGAGAATTCTCATGATATTTGACAAAATGCCATCGCCACTGTGAAGCCCAAGCTAGTGTTTTAAGCATTATCCCATAATTAAGTGTTTAATGGAATCCTATTCAATTCCCTTTTCGATTACAAGATAACCCGCTACGTCTCCCCCCCCCCCTCCTTCCTCAAGTTTTCTGGAACGGTTCCCAAGCTTCCAAATAACTGTTCGATAATAATGAAACTATTATATTATTAATCCAGCGAAGCAATTTTCAATAATGACACTGAAGCTCTCTAGGGCGAGAAAATCAGATTCCGTTAATCTCCTCAGCACCTATAGCAGATCGACTAGTTAACTTGTCAAGCCTGTAGGTAATGTTAATTATGGTTGCCTCAACGCGCTTGCCCTGTTAACTAATCGAGCAGCTATCAGTGCTGAGGAGATTAACGGAATCTGATTTTATCTCACTGGAGAGATTAGGTGTCATTATTTAAAATAATTCTTCTGGATAATCAAGTCCTCGGCAAATATTTAAAAACTTGCTTGATATGCATTTCGTAAAACTATTTAAGGCGCTGAGAATTTAGTCTAAGCACATTCGTATGAGTTCATGTAAGGTAGTGAGTGACTAGTGTATCAGAAATATTTCAGAAGTAATCATATACTAGTAAAATTTTTAAAGAATTATACTAAGCAAATTATTTGATAGAAATTTATTCGGAAAGTGCAAGCTTTCAGATATTATCGATAACCTCGGATTATAATGGCACCAAACGGAGTCCGTTCTAATGCCAAGGATCAAGAAATTGGTAAGTAGATAAATTAATAATTTATTTAGTTTAGTATAAACAACTATTCAATTATTGTTATTGGCAATGATACATTATCATCTAAGACTTCGATAATATAGCAATAATTATAGCGATAACCAAACGCATCATTAGGTTAATATAATTATGTAACCACTAATGTAATTAGTAATGTCACTTATTTCATAAGTAGTGTCACTTATTTCATAAGTAATGTCACCTATTTCATCTCACATCGAACTTGAGAATATTTGATGGGGCGATCTATTAGCCTACCTAATTTATAATTTATATGGATAAGAATATTAATAACAAAATTAAAAATAAAATTGATTCTCTTACTCATTTTATGGTAATTTATGCTAAAGTATTATAATATTGAAACAAACGTTAAGTCTAATTTATTGATTTTGTTTCATTTGAAACAAAATATCGCTACAATTTTGGCTAACTCTTTGGTGCACTCAAAGAGTGACTACTGTAATTCTTTACTTTATGGTTTACCTGAATCGTCAATTATTCGCCTTCAGCGTGCTCAAAATTCCTTGGCACGCGTTGTCTGTAATTTTCTTCTAAAGGTAGCTCTCATTCAAATACTCTTCTTGAAACACTTCACTGGCTTCCAGTTTCTGAGTGCTTGAAATATCATCTCGTACTCTTCGATCTACTAATTCTTTTTCTCCTTTCGGTTCCTAAAATTTAAAGTACTGTAGGCGATCTTTTTCTTTTGCTGCATCGACCATATGGAACTCTTTGCCACTCATCTCCGTTCTTGTCTGAGCATTACCTCTTTCTGTAGCAAGTTTAAACTCACTTTTTTCCTCCTTAGACTTTTTAATATATTATTGTTGGTTTTATTTATAAATGGACCTGGGCCGTTTTTAACCAGTGTTAACCCTGTTTCTCTTTTAGTACTTGTGTTTCCTAACTGCGTTTGATTGGACCAGTTAGTAGTGCTTACAAGTGCTGTTGGAGACGTCCCTGATATCGTCGTCAGATGATGAAACAGACGATAAACCCGTATTGTATTGTTGTATTGTACTGAGCGCTATTACTGCTTCAATCGCTTGTGCCTGGTGCAAATGATGTCCAACAATGTCCTATGTACAAATATTGTGTACGTGTATTAATATTGTAATATTTTTAATAAACGATAACAATAATCAATCAGTCAATAAAAATCCTAGCTCCGGTGTTTCCCACGATAGCGATGTCAGGAGCGGCACCTTGATCCAGTGGCGGCGCCACACCAGGTGTCCGATCTGGCGATAAGACCAATTACTACTACTACTACTATTACTACTGCTACTAATAATAATAATAACTCGACTTGTGCCCCGTGCGAAGTCGACGCATTGGGACTTCAAGGCCTCTCTTGCAGACGCAGTTCAGGTAGAACATTGTGCAATATTGGCATATGCCAACATCAGGTAGAACATTGTGAACATTGCGCAGTTTAGGTAGAACATCAAGAAGCTGCGGCGCCCGACCGTCCGAGCAACCAGGTCATTGCCAGGTCATAATAATAATAATGTTGTGTAATGTGTATTTGCACTTGCCTCACTAATTTGTTTGTTCTCTGTTTGTTCCATTGCCTTCTGGTGAATGAAGATTGATATAATATTTACATTATGTGCAGTTGCAAATCTAATATTTTGTGAGTGGGTGAGGCCAAGTATATGCATTATTATCAAGGGGGGGCAGAACAAATCGAGATGAATTCGAGGGGGCCTGGGGGCAGAAAGGTAAAAGATGCACATTTAATGCACAACTTTAAAGAAATCAATTCTGGGAGAGCCGCTGACACCTCGTCGCGAGGGGAGGGGCCAAGCCCCCCTCATAAATCTGTGCCTATTTATGTGTCACGAGAAGACTAATTCTTCGGTAAAACTTTTTGAGTAAAAATATTGTGCCGATAGTCACTCAGCTTTTTAAATTACTACTGAGCTTTAATCGATATCACGCCAGTAATGGAACTGGATCATGTTTCGGCTTTGGATGGTCGCTTTACATTTTCTAAAGAAGTGGTTGTCAGCCTTTCTCATAGTGGTACCCTCAATCACAAAATAAGTTCCTGTCGTACTATCGCCATACTTTATCGCACACTCTCATACGTTTAATGGATCAATCAAATGAGGATTTAACCTCCGGGTCTCAACTCTTAAGGCGATTGGCAACCACCGCCAAGGTGTAATCTATTAAAACAAGATGGTTTCTAGGGGTAATCTTTGCGTTACAACGGCTAACGTCATTAGCTCAGATCTCTTTTAACTTCTAATAGAATTTATTGCCATGGATAGCGGGCTTACACTTTTTGGGAACCCAGTTTCTCTTTCGGATTTTGCCTTTGAAAAAGTATTTTGGTGGTTCGAAGCTGTCTATAGTTGGTCATTTAGCTTGGGACGTCCCTGATACCCACTTCGGATTCAGAACCGGACGCCAAATCCATATTGATTGATTTATTACTAATTGCAACGCCGTTAAAGTCATGGTTTGCTTATATTTTTACTAATTTTGCTCATGCACTCTTTGCGCGTACCACCGGTTGGATACCGCCTATATCAAGAAAAACAAGGCGTAATGTAGGCAATGCATCCGAAGTTTCGTTTATCCCTAGAGAAATTAATTTCTAATATTTTTGAGGCATTCATATGAATAAGGTTGGATATTACAGTTATGGGTGATTGTTAGTTTAGGTTCAGACGTTAATATTTTTGGTCGAAAAGATTTTGTGAAATGATAACATTTTTCAACGTACATTTAGAAAAATTAAAAATTAAAATTATGTATTAGTTGTATTTTTCAAAGGGCTGCATTGAGGAAACACACACGCACCAAATGTCTTTTTCATTTTCCGTATGGTTCCGAGGGGCATGAGAATAAACTAACCGAAAACTGTGTGATTCTTGATAGCCTACTATATTAGCGCAGATATTGAGGACTGACGATCTATGTGGATATCTAATTGCCCTTTTCATTATCTGCTTTAGTCGCCTCTTACTTTCATGTTCAATTTTCGGTTTAACAATTACTAAAAGTCTACTACAAATGCAAGTGGGTTAATGCTGTAGGAGGTCAAATTACTGTTAGTTTCTCGGTTGTTCTCTCGCTTCGTTTGGCAGATATTTTATTTGCTGACAGCTGCTCTAAGCGGTAACGACGTTTGGTGGCAATCAGCCTCACTCCTAATTGCTTCCCTTCGATCCAAAGCAGTCTGATTGCACTTCCCAAATGCAGACGATTCAATATATCACAAAGTTTAAACAGTACAGTACAATATGATTTAACGTTCGTTTCACGCCCCGGATTGCATCCTTCAGCAAGTTGCTCAGTCCGATTTTGCTAAGATTAACAATAGGCGTACATGACCAATAAATGGCAGTGTACAAATTAACAAGATGGCCGAATTATGAAATGAAAATAGACCTTCTTGATAGATTGTGTGAACAATGTTACGCGCTGTTATTTTTTTAAAATAATTTAAACAATTAATTATTTATTAATTAGATAGTAATGACAGTTAAAACTCAATGGTCTTATAAATGGTCTGAAATTGAATGTTGGTAATAATAAGATTTTTTAGAGCCTTACTGGGAAATATATTGCACGTATCTTATTCAATTAAATTTAATCGGAGGTGATCGACATCCCAAAATCGGGTTCAAAACCTACTAATAACACATGCAGGGCTTTGTAGGCCTATGTGCATATAGACCGTAGTTGATTTGAAATGTGACAGCCTACAAGTGTATTCTATAGGCTCATGCTCCTATGTTTCTGTTTCTGGTTTATAAATATCCATGCTATTCCTGCTCTTGGTGAAATAAACACCATATTATTATGTCACATTTGGCGACCAATATGATTTATTAGCAGATTACGTTCAGTGAGCTTATGTTACATCGTAAACACTGCCACATATTAGTCCATCGTTCAATGTCTGAGGGATTTATCCCAGATATTAATTTTGCACTTTAGACAACAAGAGAATAATAAAATAGCCTAAACTGCGCTATAAATGTGAAAATTATGAGAACTTGAATGGCATATTTTGAAGCCAATGAATTAAATAGAAGAATGAATAAAATCCTTGTTGGTACTTTTAGTACCTACTAAGAACAAATTATTGTTATCAGGGCATTGACCATATTGAACGTAGGTGAATAATTTCTTGGCTTAAACTTGTCGGTCAATGTACCAGAGTCTTCAGATAATGTGATGCAGACAATGACGACATGGTGTCAAGAGTTGTGAAGAAAAATTATTTTTGTTGTTACCAACTTTTGCATCTTTGATGATTGATTTAAAAATAAACTGAAGCTATGATTACACAGTGGCGGTTCTAGGCCCGCGGCGGAGGGGCCGTACCACCCCCCCCCCCGCCTTCAGATTTAATCTGGACCCTCCAGATTTCTCAACTATCAACATTAGTGAACAGGACTGGCAACCCCAGAGTTTTTCCATAAAATAGTAACTACCACCACGATTTTTCAGGCTGAAACCGCTTCTGTTATTACACCTTTTAACCTTTATCTTCTAGATTTTTTTGTTACAAGTACATAAGTAACAAGTACAAAAGTAACAAGGACAAGGATGGAAAGTACAAAAAGGGCGCTACAGAATTTCGCTTGAAATTAATTTTCTTTAATTAGACTGCTGTTAAAAATGCTACGCCTATATCCGTTTATCGTCCGGTTTATTTTCCTTGAATATTCGTGACACGTGGCTGTATATCTGAGTATTTAAAAGAGTATGTTGATAGTTTTGTGGCTGTGCCGACAATGATGATTATCACGATCACGACCATGAATGTTATATCTTCATGTATTTTTCATATTTCAGGTACCTTGATCGGTGCCGATCAGTTCCGAGCGTTGTCGGTCACGGTGTGCCACTTATGTCAATCCCAACAGTTCTTATCATTGGTGAACCTTTTCTTTAGTTATAGCACATAATTTGGAGCTGTTCGTTTCTTAGTTAGGCCTACCCTGAATCTGAATTTCGATCTTCAATAGATTCGTTCAGCTTTGCTGTATTACTACATATTTTGGTAAGCTCAAACTCCTTTTCGTTACATAGTAGGGTTTTATCTAAGTCAGTGCTACCCAACAGCCGATCAGCGTTTATATATTTTATTTGATCATTTGTGCTTGAATATGTATAAATGTAAACTTTACGAATAAAGATCTACTTAAATATGGTCGACAAAGAGTACTCCAACAGTACATCAAGATAAAAAAACAAGCATCTGATGCTTCCTGACCCTGTACCGTTATGCTATCACTACAATGCTCGAAGGATACTAAAATCCTTTGATCTACCCACATCAAGATTTAGGATCAGGTGCAATGTACACTTGATTAATTTACCTCTCGCTCCTAGATATCAATTGCATTTGCAATGAGCCACTAATTAAATATCTTCTAATTAGTACAATAGTACGGTCAAAAAACCTGGTGCAATTCGGGCCTTGGATTCTGTGTAACTAGGTCGTTAATCGGTTAAAATATTTTGTTTTAGCTGATTTCTGGAATTCCCTGTGGGCGTTAGTAAGAATTCTTATTAAGATGCATGTGAGAGCGTAATAGAGACAAATAATCATCATCATCAACCCATAACCTCTCCGATCGTGGGAGTATACCACTCGAAGTATACCACTCGAAGTATACCACTCGAAGTATACCACTCGAAGTATACCACTCGAAGTATACCACTCGAAGCAGTAGTAATTTTTAACCTCGGTTTGACGGAGCAAGACTTGTATGTCCATATTAGTCCATTCAAGAATGTAATCCATCCAGCATTTACGTTAACAAAAATAAACATAAACATAATTTACATAATTGAGAAAACTACAAATGTCTATGATCAACACAATGCAACATCCATCCACCCTTAACTGTTGAAATCGCTTCGGAGACCTTGTTTATAATGGTCTATATAAAAGTTGTAGAGGGATTGATTGAGGTAGAAATCAGACGTTGATTCCTAGTTGTATTGGATTGTATATATGACACGTTGTCCAATCGTAATAATATTATGCAAGAAAGAAAGCAATTTCCGTGAGTTTAACGTCAAGATCAGAAGCTTTAACTTCTCTTCAAAACGCCAATAATATTATGGATTCTACCGATTGTATTTTATATCAAGAGTGTACACTGTGCACCGCACACTGTGTACAGTCACTGTGTGTTCACGTAATCTACCTTATAATAGCGCAGTGGCGTATGTAACGTTTCTGGAACAGTTTCTGGGACAAAGTGTCGCATAGAATCGACTTTTTTGCAGGCTCATTAGCTGTATACTGTTTTGGTGACTGTCCAGTGTGTGGGTCATTGTCTGGCCTGTAGGTCTGCAAAAAGAGAAGTGCAGAAGAGCAGAGCGGAGGCCACCCTCCATTTACATGTCCATTGCATTGTGAGGTGGGCCACAATTTATGAATTGTTCTGTAGAAAGCCTTTATCAAAGGCCTTTTCACAAGTTAACACAATAATTATGCAACGTTGAGCTTCAAGCTGTTTCTGCGATTTTGTAAATTGTCGATTAATGATGCTGAGTGGGCGATACTTATATTTTGTAGTGTTTATTGTATAACAATTATCATATAATTGTCGTAGCATTGTTATTGTTTCAAAAGTATAATAATAATAATTATATGTCTTATAGAATATTTGTTATAATAATTTTTTTGGTCATGTTATGAGGAATAAAGAAATAGACAGCATAATCATAAGCGGAAAAATTGAAGGAAAGCGTTCCAAAGGAAGACAAAGAATTACCTATACAAAGAGTCTCAGTGAATGTATGAACGTAGGAGAAGTAGAAGTGATCAGAAACACGACAGACAGAGAAAAATGGAACACCATGACCGTCTACGCTGGGGACCAGCAGGATACTTAGAAGACGAAGATAAAGAGTGGGGTCGGCGATCACTTCTTAAATTTTGTTGGGGATCGACCACTGCAAAAGATTGGGAACCGCTGCGTTAAGGTGATCGAAAACAGAAGGCAGAAAATCAGTTCAAGCTGTATAAACCATAATAGTGATGTAAAATCTATTTTATCCACTTTTATATATCAAGCCTCAATTAAAAAAGGTAGTAGGACGTAGAATATCGTAGCTTTGGACAATTATCTTTAATATTAGCCTGGCACCGAGTTCTCGAAATACGTCTTTCATTACGTTTTATAGATGATTTCTGATAATACTGATCCTTGTAACAATAATATAAATTAACGTACTCTATTGATCTCGCCAGAAGGCGAGATAGCCGGGATTCGCTTCCAAATTCGGCTTGCTAGTTGCAATAATAGGTGCACCTTATTTGATTGATCGAAGGCGTACTCAACGGTGACCGACATAGTAATGCATGATGGAATTTGTGCATTGACACGAAAACTTGGAGAAATAAATAGAGGTTACCTCACTTAACTGCTCCAACAGTTGCCTCTTCTGCCCACATGCTTCAGAATAATCCACTATGAATATGTGAATATCGTCCAGGTGCTGCATAAATAAAAGCAGAAAATGTAAAAGTCTATCAATCAATCAGTTAATCAATAATCAGTTAATAAATCAAATTAACGTCCGTTTCATCATCTGACGACGACATCAGGGACGTCTCAAACAATATTTAAATGGAGTCTAAACAATCGTGCTTAGAAGTAATTAAATGAATAAAAAATGTATCCGTTGCCAATTAATAACATTTTTGTTTTTATAAAAGCGCTAGAAGTTTGCAAATGATCGTATATGGTATTTCTTAAACACAGAACCTAACGTCAATGCCTTTCTAAATTAAAAGTAAGGTAAAAGTAAAAGTAAATATAAGGTATAGTAAAGTAAAAGTAAGAGCTGTTTTCGCTCACGTGGTAACCTTCGATCGGAAGTTTAACGGTTTGTACGATGACAAATTTTTAAATGTAAACTGTGTTCATAAAATCAGTTTTTCTTTTAATAGCCTAACCGAAAACTGGCCGCATAAGATTAAACTATTTTTAAAAGATGTAACAATTATAAAGAGAATTGTAATCCTTACCTTTCTTTTTTTCATTCTGTCATCTGTGATATTCTTCGACGTAAACTGAAACATAGAACAGTTCGAACAACAGTTAATTAATTAAATTAACATTGCCTAAATTAATGCATTCTAATTTATGGCCAATTTCTGAACTTTTGGTGAGGTTTTCAAACCAATGGTTTCTAGGCAATTTTCAATCTAATCCATTATAGGAAAGTTTACACCTCCGGTCTGTAGCCGTGCAACCTAGCAACATACCATAGATATAATGTTCAGCAATCTGCCATAAATTGTTACAGATTCTCTGAAATCAAATATAGCTTTTCACCGATAATAACTATTAAAGTCCATGAAATGAATTACAAATAATAACAAAAAATAACGGTTTAACGTCAGGTTCATCATCTAACGACGATATCAGGGACAAAATACGTTAGAAAAGGTCCATTTAAGACTATAAGGCCTATGGAATATAATTATTCGATTGAAGAGAATTTCAGATCTTCGGAGAAGAATTGCAGGAAAGAGTGTTAAGTTATTTTAATATTAACCAAGAGAAACTGTCAAGTTCTCAAATAATCTTCATTTATCTGTCATAATCCTGTTATGACAGATAAATTGTTTCATTTAATCTGTATTATAGGCCTATCTATGTCACTGTAAGCCTATTATTATGACTATATATATATATATATATATATATATATATATATATATAGTCAGTCATAAAAATA
>JAQFZF010000209.1:0-20194 GCA_034695365.1 Enchytraeus norvegicus
TTGTAATTAACAGAATTTACTTTGTGATGTCGAACAGCAAATTTCATCCTGATTCTAACGATGCAAGAATTTTTTTAATCGGTTTACAAATACCAAAGTTATGAGCGAAAGACTGCACACATGTTTTTTTTTACTCCCAGTGTACATGTTCAAATAAATTATTGACCTACTCCCCTTTTGAATTTTCCAATACCAACACATGTGTAGGTTATCATTAGCTCCTGTGATGATATTATCTGATGTAGCAATTATATAATATGGATTTTACGCCGGTTTCATCATGTGGCAAAGATAGGCCTATCGTATGATGACAGCATCTAAATTCGTGTGCGACTTTGATTTGTCATGCATTAAATTAGTTGATTAATGGTAACTTATGAACTTTTGCATTTAATTATATATTTAGCTTTATCCGCTTAGACCATAGTATCCTTTCTTCTAGCATTAGAAGTTTAGAATGTAGTCAGCTCATAGGTTTTGTTTGTTTGTAGGTGTAGGTTTAACGTCAAGCTTCGGAATCCCGGTGGGGCTTCCCCTTTAGACTAACTCATAGGTCTATTTGATACTCTCTACTTTAGGTTGAAACTGTCTCTTTTGTAACTAATTATTGTTCTATTTCGAGTTACTTTGTGATGTTTTGTGTGTGATGTGTAACAATCTACGATTGTCAGATTGACTTCAGTAATCGAATTTACACGTGTCAAGTCCGTAAAACTTGATAATTATTACAGACCAACCTAAAACTGTACGTGTTTCGAAGGGCCGATTTACGCAGATATTACAGTGAAATCTGTCCAATGATTTTCGCTCAAATTCTAAAGTTGTAGAAATTTTGCCACATTATTTGTGGCCTATGGCAAGGAAGGCTACTTTTTCTTCCTTGTTCAAAAAGTGCCTCTGAGATACTTTGTTATATAGAGGTGCTATGAATGGCCATTTTTCAATGTATTTTTTGTAATTGTGCACAGTGACAGAACTATGCGGAATATTTCGCTGTGGCTTCACATGTGATTACGGTTATGTGAGAAGTATTGATGGATGCCTGCTATGCAAGTGTCACGACCCGTGTGAGGTAAATCATAGGAATATTTTACTAGGTACAAAATTGGCTAAGCCAGTTGCCACATCGGTTGAGTGCCCGACTAGGTGTCATAGTTTCACCTTTCGAATCCCAGAACTCAGTTCAACTCACGCGTCACTGATGTTGCCGTTAGGCTTTTAAACTGACGTTATATTCGGCTTTAGCGTTTACTAATAATATTGGCTAAGCCACTTAGCACATCGGTTAAGTGTCCGGCTCGGTTCTATAGATTCAAGGTTGGAATCCCAGGGTTCACCCGTCGCTAAAGTAGCCGATAAGACGCGAAACTGACGTTAATAGTTTTTCTTAGTTTTTGGCTTTAGCTGTGAGAGCATTGCATAGAGGAAGCATTCTATTGTGAGATCTCTTGCGCATGCTATATGATGATGACTTAATAAATTCGTGATGACTTACACTTAAAGAACGTTAGTTTGTTAATTGACCAATAATTATATGATTACAGGATAGAGCTTGCGCTGACGGTATGGAGTGCAGGGTTGATAACTCCACCTGCACTAAACCACCCTGCAAGCCTCGTCCAGTGTGCTTGCCTGGTACGTTTTATAATTATAATCATTACATCTTTAATCCGTGTTTTTTCAAATATAACATCCGCACACACTAGTTTTATATCTTAGTTGCTGTTAATGTATTTGAATGTATTTACTACTGCTAATAGTGCAGTTGCACTTTGATATTGAGCAATGCGCAGGTGCACAATAAACCTTCCAGACACCCTGTAGCTATCCTTTTGTTGACTGACTTGGGATTCGTTACCGGATCACTTACTTCTGTGGCGAACACTCTACCGATGATGCTAAAGCCTGGCATAGCGTGGTATAGAACACTCTATGCCAGGCTATACCAGTTTTTACCGCAATCCCCCCCCCCCAAATTTGCTAAGTTACATGCTCTATCACTATCGCTAACGAAAAGCTATCGATAGAGATTTATGGAGGAATTGGACTCCCAGGACCTGCCACTTGGCAGAGAACTAGATAGAAAGATAGAAACCTACATGTCTCTTCTACAAATCAATCTTGTAGTCGAATAAATTTTTTATAATTAAAATCATGGCAGAAGCGTTTATTGGAACATTCTCTCTACTAAATTCTTCTTCTTCCGGTGTCCTGCCTGTTTCCAGCTTTCCAAATATCTCTGGTTTTCAAAATATGTAGTAGAAATACTTGTGAAGAAGTAGAAATCATTAGATTTTGCGGGAGACAGAGTATCTCGGAAATCTAATGATTTCTACTTCTTCACACGTTCATCCATTCACTGAGACTCTTTGTATAGGTAATTCTTTGTCTTCCTTTGCAACGCTTTCCTTTAATTTCTCTGCTTATGATTATGCTTTCTATTTCTTTATACCTCATACCATGACCATAAAAGCTCATCAACTAAATTAATTATTAAAATTCTCTCTGCTAAATTAATTTTATATCATTCTCTCTACTAAATTAATTTGGTCACATTTTTTACAGCTGTATCTAAGCCGGGGGTGTGCCCATCAGTGCGTGAGATGCCCCACATGACCGTGCAGGAGCTGTTGAGGTGTAAGATCAACTGTCGCTCAGACACGGACTGTAAGGGAGCCGCCAAGTGCTGCAAGGCGCAGTGTGGGCGTACCTGCGTGGAACTGGGACCAGGTAGGTACCGTCACTGATGGTTCGTTTTTACTTTTTAACATCATAAGGGGGTAACGTTCTTTGGTAATTTGACTAGTAATACAATATTTGACCTTAGGGAAGAATCGAAATCAAATTTGTGAACTTTGAGTGCGATTCGCAGTTATTGTATTAATATACATGATTAAACGGTGTTATAATAAATGCCACATTATAAAATGTTTAGGCTACGAAGTGGAGGTTAAATATATATTTTTATTAATTTATTTTCAGCCTGTGAGCGCAAACCAATGGGATGCTGTCCGGACGGGACAACAGAAGCTGGAGATTATAACTATAGAGGATGTCCAGGTTTGTGAACCGAAAACCATTTGTGATATTTACCTTCATATTATTTTCCGTCAATTTTCACACATGACATACGCGTCGCCCACGTGCTAGTTTTTTTCATCGTATATTTTTTACACCTGACAACCACACATGTTTGACATATTCGCCAGATGGCGTTTATTTAGTCTCTCTTAATTTGCTGTTTTTGTTTCTTATTATTTCTTCACTCCTGATAAATCGTGCCTTTTTGCCTTTCGATGGCGCGCAATGCAGCCAGTGCAGGTGCATGATAAACTTCTGCACACCCTGGGGTTATTCATGCTATATAATTCACCCCTGAGCGTGTAATCATAATATATAGATTACATCTATAGTATATCATTTATTTCATGTAATACTATGTATACTATGTATAGTATTTGATGAAGTTCTTTCATAGTATTATTGAGATCAGGGGCGGCGCTGGCCGGGGGGGTCCAGGGGTCCGGACCCCCCCCCCCCCCAAGGTCCTCCTAAATCCCCCATACAATTCGTCCAGATCTGTTGAGCTTTTTTTCTAAAGGGGGGTGGTAGGTATTTGGGGGGAGGACCCCACCCAGCACCTACCTTCCCGCGCCTCCCCTGAGTGAAATGTTAAAACTGTAATATTTAAACTCTAATTTTTTCTTTCGCAGAAGAAGCACTGACTATCTTGAACACGATCCACCATTGGTAGTCACATATAGATATACAATCATGCGGGGCACATGTTAGTGCCTTCGGGCCTTTTGTGTTGAACTGAATTGCTGTATATGTCTGATTTGTACGATGACGTGAAATAAAGTGCGATGAGAGGTGGCGGAGCTGCTGGATACTTGGTGGCGAGCCCTGGATGAGCGCTCCCATTGACGAAGATAGAGGGGGTCTGCACCACAGCTGATCTTCGGGTGGGCAACAACAAAAACAACGTGAAATAAATAAATAAGATAATTGTTTTTTATATTGTAGAAGAAGTACCGACTATACTGAACACGACACACATAGTGATTGGAGTTCTAGGAGGAAGTGTGAGCATAGCGTGTCATGCGAGAGGAGCCCCGAGACCAATCATCCAATGGTACAAAAATGGGTAGGAAGAGTATCATAGGCTATAACTCTAGCATTGAGTTATGGCCTAGGCCTTTAGAATTACGTTCAACTAATTAATTTGCAGTTTCATCAATTGTACAATACAACAAAATAATTTCAATGGGTTAGAAAGCAGCCTGCTTGTTTAGACACATGTCTAACTTAACTAAATCAAAACAAATCAAATAACGGTTTAACATCCAGTTCATCATCTGACGACGATATCAGGGGCGTATTCATACTATCTTAATTACTAGTTGCACGAATACACGTACAAGTCTACTAACAAATTAATATGACGAACCAAAGTGAACAATGACATAGCTAATTATTTAATCAATCAATGAGGAATGAGGACTATTCTTAAAGTCGGAGCCCTGGTGTTCCAGTCATGGCGCAGTTATTAATAGATAACAATTGACTCATGGTCTCATATAATAGCAAAACACTGCAGCTGAAATTGCGGCCGCCAGAAAATTGGATAAGTATCGGAATCTAGGTAACGGGTATGAGATGCTTCCGGTGGTCAATCGGCAGACAGAATGCGCTGCTAACCTGGCCTAACCCGGGATCAATCTACAGTTTATTTTGCAGTTTGTTCCCGAGTGGGTTCGGGCAAATTCCCGAGTGGGTTTCGGGAAAATTCCCGAGTGGGTTCGAGAAAATTGAGATTTGAACCCACCGACAAATGTGCGTGTTTGTAAGAGGCGAATAAAGCAAATGCGGCAGTGAAGAGGATTTGTAGCCGTGTGGCAATGATTTCTGTGTTATAGACCAATTGGACGATCAAATTCTAGATTTGCGCAGGTCGAGGCTGCCACACCGGTTGTGGCCTTCTGCTGCAGGACTAATTGACTTTCATTGTCCATTTATCGCTACGGTGGCAGTTTTGCATTTAGCGGCGCTTAATAAATGTTCTAATTGTTATTACAGAGTACCAAGCAATGTAATGCAATATTGTTACAGCCCTTTTACTGATTATAATGATAACACTTGGTTGATTGGTAGTTTGAGCTTAAAGTCGTTCTGTCACAACTAGATGATTAGCGACTGTCAAAAATGTAATTTACTAACGACTAACATTGCCGCCAGTCTAGGTAGTGATATTAGGCTCAAGACGCTTCAATGTCTTGGCACAGGAAAATTATAATAATTATTACTATTAATTAAAGCGATTCTCTCTCTCTCTTTCTGTCTCCCTCTCTTGTTTATTAGTTAAGTACTTTGCATTCTAACTGTTAGAAATAATATTTACTAACTAATTATAATTATTATTTATTATAATTATTTCTCATTAAAGCGAATAGGTCTATGCTAATACCGGTCACAATCCTTCACACAGTTTATATTATTATTTCTCCTGTAATGTTGGTGTTATCTTTTTCAGGAGTCCAGTGATTATGACAGCTGTGCTCAACTCTGGGGGGAGACTAAAGCTGGACTCTAACTCCACCCTGACATTGTGGAACCTCACAGAGCAAGACTCGACCAGTTACAGTTGTCGTGCCTTCAACAACATTGGCTCTGCCAGCAAAACATTCACCCTCATCGTCGAAGGTATCGAATCACAATTCTTACAAGTCTACAATAAAAGGAAGGCAACGGGAAGCTATCACAGAAACCAAAACACAATTCTTTTTCTTATTATTTCAGGTGTCCTGTCCGTTGCGGGCGTACGCGGTCATGGTTTTCCATAGTTCTCGTTCTCTTGCTGTTTTGATCATTTCTACTTCTTAGATGTTCATCCAATCAATGAGACCCTTTGTATAGGTAATGAATTCACACAAGTCTTCTATAGTACAAGGAAAGCAAATGGGAAGCCACAACAGAAACCACATTTTACCTTTGTCAAGAGGCTTAAGGCTAAAGCCGAATTTAAAGTCAGTTTCGCTGCATAACTGCTACATCAGTGACGGTGAGCCCTGGGATTCCAACCGTGAATGTTGAAGGCATCCTATGAAAGTCTGGCAAGTATTCCCTTGTGATGGGCAGAGGCGTAGCGTGGGTTTCCTGTGCCCGGGGACAAAACAAAAATCTGCGCCGCCCCCCCCCCGCCTATCAAAAATATCTACTAGATTGTTTAAAGCTAACAAAGGAAGAAAAACAGAAATGTCGGTGAAAATGCAACTTGGAAAGTGTTACTTTCGATAGACCTGCCTACATTACTATTCAATACTGGAAAGTAATTCGCGAGCGGAGCGAGCGAAACAATCTTTTGGCATTCCATATCATAAAAAATTGTGTCCCCAACTCAAAACCTTGGTGGCACACCTGCATGGGGGGCGCAGAAAGGGGAAAAATTATTTTGGTGGTAAAAAAATTATTTTTCCAATTCTGTGCCCCCTCCCGGACTGCGCCCGGGGATATCTGTCCCCCCCTGCTCCCCCTCGCTACGCCTCTGGTGATGGGATCACCTTACTTGGTTGATCGATGGTGTGCTCGTTGATGAACCAAGTAGTAGGCCGTTTGGGAACTTGTATATTTGACCTCTAAATTGCTGTTTGTAAACCTTTTACTATAATTGTATGCCTATCGATCTATCCAATGCTCTGACACGTGGCGGGTCCAAGGCAAAAATTCATACACACAATCAACTATCTCGCTTTTTAATGAGCTCACCATCGACCAACCTAATAAGTCCGTCTCATCACAAAAGCTTTGCCTTTTCCACAAATAAAATGCTGCCTTTGTTCAAGGAAAATATAGGTTTCTGAGGTGGTTTTCCATTGCCTTTCTCAGTATCTGTGTTAGTCTGTTCTTACGAAATGCGTGCAGTTATCGGTTGGACTATTCTCAAATATCCCGGGCAACACGGGATATTGTATATTGTATATTGTATAAACAGTGATTCTCACAGGGTTGTCTAACCCTTTTGGTGTATTATTAAAGAAAAAGAAAAAGTTTAACGTCTGCTTCCTTTTCCAAGGACTCTGGGACTCGGACCCGCGTCCTCCTGCTTATCAGTGAATCGTCGATTGGTTAACTGGATACCGAGTAGGCTATCGAACCGGAACAATAATTATAAGTCAAGTGTGTTCTGGTGGTATAGAACTGCTTGCAGTTGCACAGTCTGCTTGGGACGTCCCTGACATCGCCTTCGGGTGGGGAACTGGACGTTAAATTCTCATTGTATTGTATTGTATTGTATTGTATTGTAATCTGTCAATCGTTAATCAATCAATTATTCAATCTAATACGTTCGGGACCAGACACGAACATAGAGTCCATAGAGGCTGGCATACAAGCGACAATTAATGGGCTCTCTACGGTAAAGATACGATTAATAAAGTTGAAAGGCAGATGATAAGAATACCAAAACACGGAAACACAGAGAAGGGCAACCCTGTCAATACATGCGCATGACAATACATGACAGTCATTTGTTTCAGTAAGATGCCTATACTGTAGGAGAATTATAATTTAATTAACACCCCAATTCGGCGATTAAATAACATTTGTAACGGGCAGCATTATTGCAATGCATTTTAACTCTTAACCTTTTTAACAATGCATTTTACATTTTAGTTACTCCTACTCGGCGGTCCGTAATAGACTGCAGGGCGCTTTGTGGAGTTAAGCTGTAATATGCTAACCCCAATCTTTGTGACCGTAGTGCTCGATTGTGTTGAGCCGTCTTGAAGAGAAGCCCTTCGGGCTTCTGAACCTTGACGTTAAACACACTAAAAAAAATGCATTTTAATTATCAAGCTTCCGGAGCTATATCTGAAAATACTTAGCATTATTGAATTTGTTTGATTAATAAATGTAATTCTTAGCTTACTTTTATTATTATTTATAAATAATTATTTTGTATATAATTGCCGCACATTTCAGTGCCGGCACGAGTCTTGGAGCTGATCCCGGCGAATCAGACCTTGATTGAGGGATCCAACGCTACGCTGAAGTGCAAAGTTGAAGGTGAACCAACCCCGGAAGTCAATTTTTATCACAGAGGGCATAAAATTGAGACGTTGGAAACAAAATCAAACCCGGAAAACAATGACATTCGCACAAGATACAATGTCACCTCAGCCAAGTATGATTCAAATGCCGTCGGTGCTGTTCCAACGAAGAGAAATAAAATAGAGACGTTTGAAATAGACGGAGACGCATTGCATATTAGAAACATTGGTAAAATAAACGAAGGAGATTATGAATGTGAAGCCAGGAATAAACTCGGCACAAGCAGAATGAATTCGACGATATCTGTTTTAGGTACGTTTATGAGATCTATACCTCTAAGTAGTAGGTTGACGTCCCTGACATCATCCTTGGATGAGGAAACAGACGTTAAACCTTTATTAGTATTATTGAAACGCAGAGCTTTTCAGCCTCTTAATCTCACGGACCACTTCAAGTTATAAATGTTGCACCTCGACGGCGGATCACCATTAGAATTTGATATTTCCACTCAAAGACTGATATAAGCTTAAAATCCTAACTGAATAGTAACCTTATACAAACTATACAAGCACATAAAGGTGGGAGGGTTTTGGGAGCTTTATGGATTAAGGGTCACATTCGAATTGAACAATAATTAAGCATATTTGTTAATATTCCTCTTTTTCCGCTCTGGCCACCTCTTGATACACATGACAAGTTTCAACAACAGACATTATTGTACTATGATGTACATTACAATACATCATGATATCTAGTACTTTTAATACCATATGTTTAGTTGGTAGTCAGTTTAGTAATAATAATAGCGTATGGTATTGATCTCACCGGATGGTGAGATAGCCCGGACTCGTTTCCAAATTCAGCTAGCTAGCGAGGAGTTAGAGCTTGCCTTGGTAAATGTACACCGACTGCTTGCTATTATGGCAACGGAGAGTAAAGTAGCTTTTCCAAGGCTCACAACTCATAGTCTTCACTGGGCTCTGAATCCGCGACCTCATGATTCACAGAGACCGCAGCGCTGCCATTAGACCACGGAGCTCTCCGTGTCAGTTAAGTCAATTACCGATTATAAAGATCCGAGCTTTGACTCTCTGATCGGTTCCATAGAGATTCGAACCCATGCGGTCTTGTTTCAACCAGTCTCATCTTTCAGTTATATGACTTTGGACTATGTAATGGACGGTGGTAGCCATCTAATTTGTGTTGTTTTTATTTAAATGAAATTTTCAGGTTCCTTAACTGTGAACATCAGCACAAGTGTCAGTACGTTCATCGTAAACAGAGACGTCATCATCTCCTGTCACGTGACCGATGACGTCACTCATGACGTAGTACTAATCTGGATGAGAAATGGCACCCAGGTGGATGAAAACGCAAGCAATGGCAACAATAGCAGCAGCAAGACAAACAGAAACAATAACAAGAGTAACAGCAGTATTAATACCAGTACTACCAACAGTAATAGCAGCATTAATCGCACTATAAAGCAGGGAATAGATGAAAAAAGCGGCAATAGCATAAACATCCAGAATATCAACATCTCCACTAACACAAACATCTCTTTGAATAAGTCGCTGGTAATAAAGAAATTACATTTCAATGATTCGGGTGTTTACTCATGTTCGGCTGTTCGAGGAATTCAGAATGTCACTGCAACGATCTCAGTCAGCGTTATCAGTAAGTTACTCAATTGATCAATCAATCAAACTGTTATTTCAAATAGTTAAGTGGCTTCGTGGTTTAGTGGCAGCACTGCGGCCTCTGAATCATGAGGTCTTGGCTTCAATGCCCAGTTTGGAGACCATTTTAGTTGTAAGCCTTACGCGAGCTGGTTTACTCTACGTCGCTAAAACCCCAATAGGAACAGTCGGTGTACATTTACCAAGACACGCTCTGGCGACTGCAACTAGCTAGCCGAATTTGGAAACGAATCCCGGATAGCTCGCCATCTGGTGAGATCAATAAGCATGCGCTATTATTATCAATGGTTACGTCTGCTTAGAATAATCAATTAACCAATAATCAATAATCAATAATCATATCTAATCAGTGCTTTAGCAAAGCAAATCCAAGATAATTTTTTCCGCATATCTATCATCTATTTAATCAATGAGCTCATTAGACCAACAAACTGATCCCAGCACAAATGCCCTGCCCATATGAGGCTACATCTAAATGATACTTTAACGATACCTTTAATAGATACCTAAGGATACCTTTTCTGAGGTCAAGTTCTGAGGTGCCTTCCTCCTTAGTCTTAATAACTGCGTTAATCGCCACTTACGATAACGCTTTGCAGTGGCGGAGACTTGGGGGGACAGTCCACTATTTCTTTAGATGGGAGGGGGGGGGGGCAGAGTGTCTATTGTCCACCTCAAAGTTTGGGCATTTCTAATTTCTTATGGCTCATAATTATGTTATGTCTGACTTTTTTTCTCTTCATTTGCTTGTTTTGGCCCCGCAAAAAACTGAGACCAAGTATCCAACACTGCAGTTTCGATAAGTTGTTTTTCACTTTTTCCAGACGAAACGCGTGATGATTAATCGTGGTTAACACAATGATTAATACAAATAATTAATTACTAAGGAAATTAATATGGACCGCCTCGTACTCTTGTGTACACTATAATCTTCGAAGAAGAAAATGCCAATAATTATTAATTTCTCATTTATTCAGAATTTTCTGTTTTTATAATCTTTTTCTTTCTCTCTCATAACTGTATATTTTTTATCAGTGATGGGCAAAATCGTATTCGTCTAATAGTATTTTCTATTTTAAAATAAAAAATACTGTTTTATTTTCTATTTTTAAAATAGTTTTACAAACTATTTCTATTTTCAAAATAGTTTTTCTAAATAGTTTTTCAAAATAGTTTTACAAAATAGTTTTTTCGAAGATAGCATTAAAAATGTAGGATAATTTGACTCTGAATTAATTAGAAATTATATGCGGAGACTAACATATAGATAGATTTTGTTCCAAAGCTATTTGTAATTTTTGTTGAGAGAAGTGAACAGTTGCCTTGTATTGAGAGAAGTTAAAAGATGATTTAAAAACAGCGAATGATAGACTAATTAAGTCGAAAACTATTTTAAGAACTATTTTCTACTTTAAAATAGTATTTTATTCGACTATTTTGAAAATAGTTTTGAAAACTATTTTATTTGACTATTTTGTTTTATTTTGTTAATAGTTTATTGGAGAAAATTGTTATTTCTGAAGTACTGAAGTTTCCTCATAATTCCCAAGTGACTGCGTTAGTCAGCTTTTACGAAACATGTGCATCTTTCGGTTGGTTCATTCTCAAGTTTTTTTGGGAGCCAACATCTCTATAAAATCCCAGTTTTATTTTGTATTTTAATTTCAGCTGATGAGACAATAGAAAATTACTCATTTCATTGTTTCACTCGCAGATCCACCGATTCCAGAAGATTGTGAAGATAAACCTTGGCTGGCTAATTGCCAACTAATGGTACAAGCCAATCTCTGTAAGCATCCGTACTATGGTCAGTTCTGCTGCAGATCCTGTCTAATTGCTGGCCAACTGTTGTAAACTGTGAACTAAATATTCAGTGAGGGAATTTAACAATTACTTATATTTTAATTATTTGAAATAATTGT
Source organism: Enchytraeus norvegicus (assembly GCA_034695365.1). Lineage (NCBI taxonomy): Eukaryota > Metazoa > Annelida > Clitellata > Enchytraeida > Enchytraeidae > Enchytraeus > Enchytraeus norvegicus. The sequence continues at coordinate 11,672 of JAQFZF010000209.1, forward strand.
ACATTATTGAAATTGTAATAATAATTTAGTGACCTAATTGTTATTGTGAACTTGCGGAACTATAGAAAGTATAGAGAAGAATGCCGATTCGGAATTGTATTTAAAATAAAAATTACATCTACTTAAACTCTATAAATCTCAAGATAACATTATTGTAATATGTTTTAGCATTTTCAACATTACACCTTGACCCGATTTGTACAAAGAATTTTGAATGTATGGCGTCAAAAAATAGTTCCGTTTTGATGAAACAAAGGGTTTTTCTTTGGTGACAACTTTAACAAGATAAGACAAAGTGCTCGAAAAGCAATGATAATTATCATCATTGATATATAATAGTTAAGCCATAATTATCACATGTCTTTTACTATTTGGCATTCACATGGTGATACTTTTTAGTGTCGAATTTCTGACCAGATTTCAAATTTTTGTTGTTGTGGTTGCCTACACAAAAGCCCAGCTGTGATGTTGATCTTCTCTATCTTCAATGGGGGAGGGGGGTCATCCAGGGCCTGCCGCCAGGTCTCTAGCAACTCCGACGCCTTTTTTGGCTGTTCTCTCTCTCTCTCTTTCTCTCTCATCAGTGCACTGCCCACGGCATATAACTATACAGTTGTATGCCATATTTTATTGGAGATAATTTCTTTGCTGAGATGGGTCCTTATCCTTCCTCAGTGACTGCGTTAGTCAGCTTTTGCAAACCAAGTGCAGCTTTTAGTTGACCTATTCTGAAATTGCCGGAGCCAACATAGACAAATTTTGGCTGTTAAACCTAAAAAAACAATGCATAGCCAAAGTAGTAGCCAAATTGATGAATCACATATTAGCATAAACCAATGTAATCAAATTGTATTATTTAAAACTATTTCCGGGATGATCGATCATAAAATATAAACTTTGAAAGCATATTTTATATAAAAGCTTATTCTCAACCAATAAACCAAGGTAATCAAATTGTATTACATAGAACTATTTTCCGGATGATCGATCATAAAATATTAACTTTGCAAGCATATTTTATATAAAAGCTTATTTAAAAAATGTCAAGACAACTCTGATTCGTTAATATAATGTTCATGATGGTTCCACATTGTTCTACGTAGAGTTTAATACAGCAGCATCGACTAAAACATAATTTAAATAGAGCCTAGATGTACAGTATAAAACAAACATACATTAATTTATGACACGTCAAAACATTAAAAATTCTTGCACTAGTCTAGACGATTTCTATACATAAAGCAAATCACATTACTAGAAATGTTTAAGATACACATTGGATATCATTAAGATATCATTTTAAGATACACAGTAAGCCTACAATATAGATTTAACGTTCGTTTCATCATCTTACGACCATATTAGGAACGTCACAGACAGGGCGATACCAGCGAGAATATCGCACATTTATGTTGAAAAGGAAAAAAGGTCGTTAAGTCATTGCCAACGGTGATTTAGTGAAGCGATTAGCATGTCTGCTTCAAGATTGTGCGATGGCTCGAGGCGTGGGAACGATTCCCACCTCAGTCGACAAAATATCCCTGACACCGTTGGGCACGGGTGCGTATTGGTGCCTGGAAGGTGGAAGGTTAATCGTGTCCCTGCGCTGGATGCATTGCCGCCCCCAACAGTGCATTGCACTGATCGAAACGCAAAGGTATGATTAATCATGGAATAGAAAAAAACAATACACAAAAACAGCAACTAAGCAAGGAAACTAGCATGTGCGTCTGTCACGTGTAAATACAGACAGAAATTTAAAAAAAAGAAAAAAAGGTCAATCACCAGGCAAAATAGGTTATACACTTATGACGAAAATCTAGGTCACGGCTCACTAGTTTACCATTTACTACTACATTTACCAGGTACCATTAAATTATGAACAATTAGGATATAAATATCAAGTAATCAGGATGCTATTAATTACGATGAATGATGGGCCTGGACTTCATTGCACTTTGTTGTCCTGCGAGCTTAAAACTTGCGCTCTGCCCTGTGTGTACCGAGGTCATAAGTAGAGGCCTCGCAGACACAAACGTTAATCATCTAGCTATGACACAACGTCTATAAACCTGAATCACACACACGCTATTAATTACAATATATATCTCTAGTTCACTGTCACGTTACTACTTATAACTGGGGAGAAAATGTGAACATAGAGAAAAACAGAGGATAGAGAGTTTGAAGGAGCTGATAAAATGCCTACTAGCTAGTTTTGAGACGTCTCTGATATAGTCGTCAGATGATGAACAGACGTTAAACACATATCGCATATCGTATTGCATTAATTGAAGGAGCTATAATTTGTATAGTACACAAGTCTATCAGTCTAAAAAATAAGCTAAGTTTTAACTTAAAATTAAACATTACCATTTAATCTAATTAAAGTGCAAAATGAACAAGGGATATTAGAGGAATCATTGACAATAATGTCTCATGCTCTTTGACTAACTTATTTCACATCAATCTATCACATTAATTAATTATTAGAATATAAGATACAATGCAATATCAGTCAGACTGGCATAATAATGTCAAAATTTAATTCAAACGACTAATCGGGCCGAAAAATTAAAATATATGCATTTCTTTAAAAACTATTAAGTTGTGCATATAGCCTAAGCCGCAGAAGTCTGGTATTAAATTCAATCACACATTTGTAAAATATACGTAATCATGGCAAAGTTAACGATTTAGATAATTGTGCAGTGTGCTCCTGTAATCCAGCTACTGGGAGACTTGCACGAGAGTATTATCTAATTTTCTGACCAGTAAAATTTCACAAATTATTCCACGTTAGGCACAAGCAGGTAAGAAAGCTAAACGCTGTAAACTAAGTTTAATGTATCACATGAATCCTATCAGAGATGGACCCGGCTGGGACTACAATCCGTGGCCTATTGCTTATCAGACGAGTGTGCAACTGACTAGGCTATCCAACTGGGCAGTATGTAATAAAATAGTCACAATTACTATATATTACAGTTATTTGTCTGTTGCTCTTTTGCATAACATTTGCTATTCATTGTTATATTCTTTTCTGAAAATGCATATGCCCTATCTATATTTATATTATATGATACTAACTATATTTATTAGTCACTGACATCATCCCTGGATGGCAAAACAGAAGTTAAACCTTAATTATTATCAGTTACTATTTCACATGTTATTTGTTATTTGTCGTTATTTTTTTCTGAAGCTGAGCAAATAACGTAGAAGCCCTTTGACCCAAACGCTGCTTGGAAGCCATATCAGTTTTCTTAGCCGCCAAACACGGACTATGCGAAGAAGCAGCTCCAAGATCAACGCTGGCACTAACCGATGCGGCCCTTCCAAGAGCCGGAGGTCTATCCAGATTCTCAGAATTCCTCAAACGATTTTGCGCAGAGTTTTCTTCTGGGAATTGGAACTCTTTCGATTCTTTTGTTGTTGATTTACTGAAAGATGGTTCACCAAATTTTTCCTGCTTAATGGCCGGATTTTTCTGCGAAGCAGTTTTTGGATCTACTGAAGAAATGTTTGTTGGGTCTATTTTTGATGGTTCGCCAGACTTCTTGATCGCTTTCAGGGTTTCCTGAAATAATACGACACACACACAGTATAGTAAACATTTCGGAAATCATCCTTGGATGAGGAAATGAAACCTTTATTAATATTAGGCTATTGTAGACAACATATAACTTGAATATTAAATTTATTAATCACCTAAATCAACAATAAATCTATAAAAATTAATCGAATTAAGAAATATATCTTAATAAAACGAATATTAATAACATAAATTTCTTTGATTTCAGAAATGATATAAATAAAATGATTATTGGTAATTTTAATTAATCAAGTGCTGGAAGTCAACTGGCATACCTAGATGTTGCAATCTGTAAAAGCCCATTAGGGTTGTGAATGATTGGCTGGCGGTTAGGAGGGCTGCGATTGGTTGTTTTGGTTGGCCGTGATTGGTTACTGTCAAATCTGTACTACAGTTCAGACATATGCCACTGATTGACTATGAAATCATAGTAGTGCAATGATAATCATATCAATATGCTACTTGCTCCGTTATACATTCAGCGAGAAGTAACATTTACATTGAGTCCCTGATATAGTCGTTTGATGATGAAAAGGACGTTAGACCCATATTGTATTGTATTGCATTACTTACAAGAGATATACACTGTCTTAGTTGTGGTGTCTCTTCAGTGTTCTACAAAAATAACACATTACAACAATGTAATAACCTTATTCATTTGTTTTACTTTCTTATTTCTTTTACAAATAGTTACAGTAAGCTTCAAATATCATATATTTTAATAACGTATCAAAGGATACTGTGAGAGAATGGACCCGACTGGGACTCGAAGCCGTGATATCCTTCTAATCGAGCAAGTGTGTTACCAACTACGCAATCAACCCATGAGGATTTAATGTCTGGTTCCTCATCCAAGGCTTCACCCCCTATGTCAGGAATGTCATTGAACCGGGACCATGGTAATAATTGAAATAATCAATTACAAAACTACAATTATAGGATGCCATCACCTAATCGCCTGAGCCGCGTTGGCTCCGACACACTTGAGAATGGACCAACCGAAAGCAGCACGTGTTTCGTAGAAGCCGACTAAACCAGTCGCTGAGGAATGCTAAGGAGAGCTCAGCAAACAACACTGTCTCCAAGAAAATATGGCATACAGACTATACAGTGGCGTGCCATGGACCTGCCATTAGGCAGAGCACTGCGTGAGAGTGAGATAGAAAGAGAGAGAGAGAGAGAGAGAGTCTTAGTATACCTTGGAGGCAGAAGCCTTGCTGAAGCTGGAGCTGCGACGTATGGTGGGAGAGAGAGGGGCTTGTGGTGGTGAGCCCGGGTTAATGAACGAGGCCCTCTCACTCTCGCCGCTAGGCACACGAACACGAACCCGAGATCCTCCAAAGTCTGAACTAGATCTGAAAAGAAAAACATAAAGTTTGCAACATTTCTGAAATTTTTACAGACACTGAAAATTTTATGAAACAAACGACAAAAAGAATTTCTGAAATTTTACTTGATTTACTTAAACCTGTATCATTAAAACACAATTCTATAAATGCTCGAATATGAATATGTACACAATGTGATAGTCTGTGAAACAGAATGACATGACGTAACTACATGTATCTCCTAAGCGCTATGTTATTCCAAACCGATATATAAATATAAAAGACCTACATGAAGTTTAGTTTGATTTTAAAACTAAAACATGCATACCTCTTGTGACTAACTGGCAAGCCAGCAGGAACATTAACAGATCTTCCGCCATCTTTCTCTCCGTTAGGCGATTTGGACGTCCTGCGACTTCCAGAATCCGGAAGAAGCTGCTCCCTCGTCATTCCTTCAATCTTTAACCTGGCTCCCTCTGTTGAACCATCCCTCTTCTTTATTCTCTCAGATTTATCGTGAACTAGCGGAGCGTGTTGTTGAGCCCCGAGGGAGGCCGAACGACGAACTGATATCTGATCACCACTTTGTCGGGGTCGTTCCACATCACGACCTCGAGATTGAGTTTCGTCAGTGCCGGATGTCATCTGGGATGTCGCTGTATAAGTCTCACGGGTTCCGTGACGTGGACCGCTACGTCGCCGTAACGAATTTCTGCGCGGTAGATTATCCCGCCGCTGACTTTCCTCCGGCGGTTTTGGAATGAATTTTAATTCTTCTTCAGATAAAACCCTACCCTCTCCCATCTCTATATGCGCTTCGATAGCCTCCGTTAGAACGCTATCTTTAGGCGGAGTACTGCCAAAGAATTCACGCGATTGTTCGATTCTTTTCGGGGAAATCATCGCTCCATCCGGTTTATTATCCAGTATAGCGATACCCTGAAGCAGTTTTTTAGACACAAGTGGATAGGAATTTGATGATCGGACCTTCTCGTCTTTTCTATCCGGACTTTCTCCGGATAGGATTCCAGATCGACTCCGGCGTTCCTGATTGTATGCACCCTGCGAGTTCTGTTCCACCAGGCGGCGGTTTATATCCATGACAACGGAGGATTTCTGGAAATCTTCCGAGGATTTTCTGTCCCGAGATAATTTTCCGATAGGTTGGAATGATTGGTTGGATTCAGATGGTGGAATGATCTTGGATTGATCGCTTATGGCTGCCGAGTCTCCTTTGGCTGTAGGATAATTACAATGCAATAGCCTATTTACAATATCGGTTTAAAGTCCGTTTCATCATCTTCCAAGATAATTATCATGGGCGTTTACAATAAAAATATAGTGATAAATTTGTGATGAAATAAATAAATATTTATTTGACTAGAATTACTTCATCATACAATGATATAATATAATTCACTAAGTGATTAATCAAATAAATAAAATAGCATTTGTGATTTTATCTTAGAGAGTATATCAATCAGTAATCTGATAAATCAATTGAGGTTTTAATAATTTATTTAATAACTGATTCATTCATCAATCAATCAATCAGTCAATCAATCAATCAATCAATCAATCAATCCATGCATTCACTTTTTCACAAAGCTCTAGGCAATGTGTAATAGTAGTGATATGCAGTTAATGAAATCAATTTAATATTTGAAAATAACCAGGTTGAATTTTATCTTAAACTAGGCTTGTCTTAGATGGGCTTATCTTAAGCTTACTGTATTCAAGAACACATTATAGTTAAAAATATGGTATGCTTACTGCCACACAGAAATTTAGCAGTATTTCATGTATAATTAATCTCTTTTAGAAATTATTCAGTTCTATTGATTAAAAGAAAATAAAAAAACTTGTTCCTCGCCGTTCCTGCGCTGCTATCACCTGATAAAAATATGTAGAATAAATTGGGTATTGAACTTTGAATTTAACAAAAAATGCAATTCTTAAAAATATGATGTAACTTTGCATACCAAGCATATTCTCATTAGATGACAGAGCATGAGAATCTTCTCTCGCCAGTTTCACATCACTTCCTGAGTCAGCAGTTGGAGTTGTGAACTCTAGAATGGTCGAGTCTACTGACTCTCCCAGTGTGCTCACAGTTTTTAGATAAACTCTGCAATAACATACACAATACACATGATGAATCCTTTGATCATTGGCAGATCAAAGAATTTTTGAAGCCAGCCGTTTTTACATGCTTTGTTTTTGCAGAAGAGGGGTGGGGGCAGGTTAAATCAGACTAACTGATGCGGGATCCAACGGTACAAATTATTGGTATATCAGGGTGCTCAGCAACTTGAACATTTCAAATTCCCTGACTTTTGCATGACCTCCAAAAATTCTCGCTGACCAATTGTTAGCCAAATTTACGCGCGTCGCCGCATACGACTTCGAATCGCGGACTTACAGGCAAAGGTTTCTGATCGATGTGTCAACTTAATAGGCATAATAAATGATGATAAATGTCCCATCATGATAAATAACTCATATACCTCTATATTCTATTCTATTTTGTTTCATATCTATTCAACTTTGTAAGTTAGTGGAGAAGAAAGAAAATTAAGGAAAAATTCTCAAAATTTTCCCTGACTTGACTTCAAATTTCCTGACTTTTCCCTGTCAGGCCAATTCCTTGACTTTTCCCTGTTTTCCCTAACTGCTAAGCACCCTGTATTTGAATTGACAAAATTGTAATTTTCAAATCCAGGAGGTCATGGCCCCTCCCCTAGTCCCCTCAGATCATGGGGGGCCATGGCCCGCTAAGTCCGCTACTGAGCTTGATAGAGATGAATACCAGAAAAGGCCTATAATAAGTATTGATTAGACTCATTTCATTTTTTTATTTTTTTATTTATAAAAAGTCAATTATTAGTATTTATACTAAATAAATAAATCAGAAACTATTCACTAAACGTTTCATATAGAATTAATTAAATAATGTATATAACATTACCGATACTGTAGACCAGGAAGCAGATTGGTTATATGAGCGACATAGTGAGACGTTCCAGATAGACCACCTGGCACCGTGCCAGCATTTGAGCTTACCATTCCCTGGGGCTCATTATTCAGATATACACGATATCCTACAGGCGACAATAATATACACATTTTCTGACTTACTAGTGCTTTACAAGAAATAGCTTGAACAATTTTAAAAGCAATGAAGCTTTTGTTAATACAATTGAAATGGAAATGTCAAGTCTGGAAGGTTATTGTGTACCTGCGCTAGCAGCATTGCCACACAATAAAAATGGAAAGGCATGATTAATCATGGCATGGCAAAAAGCAACTAAAAATGAAACTGGCATCAAGCGTAAAAATATATATAGGGAAAAAATATTTTAACTTTTCAATTATTCCTTTATTACACAAACAACAACAAATAACATACAAGCAATGCAAACACAAAAATGAATTGTGGTAGCCTATAGCAGAACTAGAAAAAGTAAAGGAGCAGACAATACATAAGAGCGAGAGCTCTGTTGGGCGCTAGTCACATATTAGAATTAAACTAGCTATTAAAAGAAAATCAGTCAGATTAGAGCCTGTATTGCCTATTTCAGATATAAAGAGTTCAAGCAA
>JAQFZF010000210.1:0-20193 GCA_034695365.1 Enchytraeus norvegicus
CCCTTTCCGCCCTACAAATCCGAATTGTACTCGTATCTACACCCATCTTGATAGGCTGTATGCATAGTAGTGGCGAAGCCAAGGGGGGGGGGGCGAGGGGGCAATCGCTCTCCCCCCACCCCGATTCAACTCAAAAACAACCAGCTTCGGATGATTTTTACCTGTTCCTGGTAAAAAAACATACGTGGAATATGGTATTTTCAGGTAAATTTTACTGCAGCGTTAGGAATTTTCTGGTAAATTCGCCCCCTCCCTGTAAAATTTTCTGTATCAGTTTTTGAAATATAGACTCTATTATAAAGGCATTTAAGCTACCTAACTTGAATCTAGACATCTAGACAAGACAATTTAGACCAACATGTGATGTTGTTAATGTGACCGCTGACCAACCATGTGGTTGAAATTGCAAGAAAATGTACAATATGTTTTTAAAAATTGTGTCTCGGGGGGGGGGGCGAAAATCGACCGACCAGGTGGCACGGTGGGGGGCGGCTCCCCCCCCCCGTGCCGATAGCTGGATCCGCCACTGATGGACTTGTTCAACTTTGTTGACACGGGCTTGTTGATAAAATTTCATTTCAGTAAAATAATTTGTAGACCATTATTCGGCCTGTTAAATTCGAGACTGCTTTACAAGCACATGTTGTATTTTTACTCCAATTGTACGTTTGACTTATAATGCGCTAAATCGGCGACTAGCGCAGACACTCGACCAATCGTTCATCATCCAGGCACCGATACGCACCCGTGGTCAAGGGTACCTATTTATTGGCCTGGGATACGATCCCACGACACCTTAATTTATCTGTTCAGTCGTTAGAGAGGACGACGGGGCAAAGTCTCGTTAACATTTATAAAACATCACTTTATAGGGTTGCCAACCGTACCGAATTTGTCCGGACTGTCTGGAATTTGCATGGTGTGTCCGGAAAACGGAATAGGTTCCATCCAGACAATACATTACCCGTCCGGAAAATTGAAAGGAATAAGGAATAGATTAAATCATAACATTGATGGCGCTCGGCCGCTGTGCTGACAGTGTTCGGAATTGTCTTCATCAAAAGTTGGCAACCCTATCACTATATGCCACATTGGTTAACACATTAAACATTTATTATAGAGTACCTTGTGCACAATAACATTGTCAATGTCTCTTCTCTGGCTTCCAATGGCAATATCAGTTCAGTGCCAATACTTTCAGTGGTTCAGACTTCAGAGACATTGCCACCGATTGTCTGATAACTGATTAGCCTACAGTTCAGTACGTTTCCGAGTAATATAGGCTATACGACCGTGAACACTTCTTATCATCATCTCTCTCTCGCTCTCTCTCTGCTCTCTCTCTCTGTCTCTCTCTCTCTGTCTCTCTCTCTGTCTATCTCTCTGTCCATCTCTGTCTCTGTCTCTCTCTTTCTCTCTGTCTCTCTCACTCTCACTATTGTAGGGGTTCATGTCAGCTAAGGCTTTCTTCTCCATGTTGTTGGGTAATTCATTAATGTGAATGACCTCATCATTCTAAATCATGCTAAATCAGCCACGAAACATTGAACAAGGCATTCTAGCCGTCTTCTGACAAATATATATATATAAGATAAGATTTCTCATATCCCTAGCTTTAACGTCTGCTTCTTTGCCTCGAAGCCCATTCCTTGAGCGGTCTTGAATAAAAACATCAAGCATCTGAAATAAAAGGATTACGTGAACTATTCGAGCTAAATGAATGGCCGTCATTCTGTGGCTACATTGTACAATGCAGGCCGGTAGTGAGTTAATTAACTACAAAGCTGACTAGTCTGTTCTTCTTATGGACACTATTATGGCTATTATAGTAATCAGTTACCAGTGCACGTTCCGAGAGCAGGGTATCACTCAGGGGATGTATTCCGAACCCACCGTGCAGCTGCAGGGATCCTCTGTTGACTAACTTGGCCAGGTTGCGGGGGGTCTTGGGGGTCTCGTCACCCAGCGCGCCTGACGGCTTGTACCACTTCCTGATAGCCGCCTCCAGCTTCTCCTCCTCCGCTCCGTCCACCCGCTCCAACATGCTCCCAGCCCTGTGAAGCAGGAAGGTGGGAGTGTACGTGATCTTGTGCTTCTTGAGCTGATCGTGGACATTCTGAACGTCCACGTAGAGGAAGTCAGCGAGTGGAAAGGTGTGGGACATGTTCACGACCTTGGGGGTCATTACTATACAGTGAGGGCAAGTGACGCCGAAGAAATAGACCACAAGGAGTTTATTTGTGGGCGCGAAAGAGATCTCCTTCAGATATTGCTCGGAAGAGTTGATGACTTTCCAGTTTGAACCGGGTTGTGGTGCCGCTGACATGTCGGCTCAAGTGATGCTCTGAACTGATTAAAGAGAAGACTACGCGCAGCTATCTGACATCGGATTAATACGAGATTACTTCACAGATCAATGGACAGATAAAAACGTGCAAAGATTAAGAGAATCGAGCATGGATCATTGAGAGGATCAGATATAGATGGCAAGATGAAAGGAATAAGGATTCTATACAATTGAAATCTCCTGTCTTACGTTCTTAAAACAGCGGAGTGAACTTTGATGCAGAATTCAGTGGATATGATGAAGTGAAGTTCACATAAATTATTTTATCTGTCTTAATTAAAATATCTAAGTTTCCAGTTAACGTGGATGTTCTTTACACGGTTGTTGCATAGTCTACAAATAAATAATATATTATTAAACTGTTAGATAGGCCTATACGTTCCCGCCAGATTGTTAGAATCATGGCATTGCACAGCCAGGATGTGACGCCTGTCACTCAGTCCGAGCTATGAGTGTAAGCCATTTGGTCGCTCAGATTCCTGACTGGGGAGGAAGGCCTATTGCTACATCGGTCGTGGTATATGACGGGATAAGCTAGGACACCCTTCAATGTGCAAGGCACTTCTAAGACTTGGTTAGGGGTGCGTTATTAGAATTCTGATTGATTGATTGATTGATTGATTGATTGATTGCTGCACTGTTGAATATCACCAGAGTTCTCAGCGCCAGAATTCAGCGTCAAAAGAAGTTGTACATTTAATGTTATTACAACAATATTCAAAAATTTTAAATAAAGATAAAGCATACACACATGATTGCCTGACAGCGGTAGCGCCTTATGGAACTGTCAGTTATAATGTTATTATAGCTGACGTCCATGACATCGCCCTCGGGTTGAGGAACCAGACGCTAAATCCTCATTGTTTGATTGATTGATTATTACATATTCAAACACCGGACCTCCAGAAATGCGATAAAAATAATGGCATCTACTTTCCCACATATTTCGGACACACAAAATGTTTTGAATTTTTTCCTTTTTAAATTATTTTCTTTAATTCATGCTCAATATATATAACCATGATAATGTATATCGTAGTTTGCTGAAAATCAAATTATTAACAGACAAAAACTTTGTAAAATTAAGGAAAATTTGACAATTGAACTCACCGTCAGCAGCACGTGCTCGTAAGAAGCTAAGAGCTGCTTGCTGATATTACAAGTACTCAGTTATGACAGGAAACTGGTCGATACGCTGATCAGTTTGTAAGTAACCATTTAATCGATAGTTCACTTTCAGACTTTCAGAAGATTTGGTTGCCATACATTTGGTTGCCATACATTTGGTTGCCATACATTTGGTTGCCATACATTTGGTTGCCATACATTTGGCTGCCATACATTTGGTTGCCATACATTTGGTTGCTTTGGAGTTAAACAAGAACATACTACTGTGCTGCTAATTTATAACTGTTAACTACAGTGGCCTTTCACACGGAGAAAACTTTTTCACTCCGATTGCACGATCGCTTGATTAATTGTAGGCTATACAATCGAGTAGTAACTTAATTTAAATAATATTTAAAATTAAGATCAATGTTTAATAATTACTATTAGCGACTCCGACAGAATAACCCCGCGTGCCCTATACATGGTCCATGGTCCGGACAGCTACTAAATACACTGTGTCCGTTTTTTCCGGACACAGTGTTGGCCTATATACTATATAGGCTTAACATTAAATATGAGATGCACAAATATGGAGCATAAACTGCGTCGTATATTATATCTGTATGAGCTTATCTCTGGTAAAAATCCCGGTGGCTTTTGTTGACAGCTTGACCACTATACAATCATACAATCATTCATCACTTTCATGGTCCAAATCCCAGTGAAGCCGAACAGTGAGTAATAATTCCGACTAATGAGAGGTCTAAACTAAAGGAAGAACTAGTTTAGATAATGTAGGTTTGAGTGTGTTTAACGTCAAGGTTCAGAAGCATAAGGCTTCTGTTCAAGACGGCTCAACACGTTTTATTATTATTATTAGCGACTATCGATCACTACGTCACAAAGATTGGGGTTAAGCTTTTAAATGTCATTTTGTGAACTGCGGGTCAATCAATACCCATCAATGGTCTGCTGGGCTTTGACTGACCCGCGGGTTGATGGTTGACATCCTCACCCTGACTTCCTGTACAACAGATACTCACAAAACTCAATATGCCAATAGCCTATATATAAATAAGTAAACAAGCTATAAAAAATATCTTACTGTTCTTGAGTTGCAAATGTTGTTGCGATGTAAGGCGTCACGTTACTGAAATTTTGGCGTCATAAATCTAGCTCAATACAAAGAGTCGTGGAATATTTGTGTCATCAGATTTTACTGACACTTTACTGCCATACCAACAACAGCAAATAGAGTGCTGCCTTCGTCCATACCAATATTGATCACTATGAAATAAACGTCAAGGTCAGCTTTATTAAAGACCAATAGAGATCCGCTAACTTGTGAAAATCAAAATCCATGAAGCTTATCTAAACATAGCCTAATCCATTAATATACATTATTCATTATTTATTTGTACTGTAGCCGTTGCACCAATGTCAGCACTTTCGTAGCTACTTGTAGTCGAATTCAGTTCTGTCAGCTTAACATACCAGAAATACTACAGAAAGAGAACTATGGCACATCATGACCGTCAACGCCCGAACCGGCCATGACACCTGAAAGAAGAAGAAGACATACTGATAAGTCTGGCTATGCTAGTGAGAGTGACTATGGAGCTCAGCGAGCATTCGGCATAATTCTCAATATTCCTTAGGCTTAGTGGATGGCAAGCGATAAATGAAATACCGAGAACCTTCTAAAAATTGAGCATTGAACCCACCGATACCTGCAGGAGTTCGTAGAAGGCTTGCAGCTGTTAGTAATTACAACGAGGTGCATCCTTTTGGGTGGTCTAGTCGATAACATATTCTTATAATACGAATGATAAGTCGAAGGCCCCGACTTCAAGTCCGTCACTGTAAGTATTATCGTGATAAAGAAATAGACGTTAAACTTGGCTTTAGCTAATAAAACTGCTTAATACTTTGATTATTCTGCATGCCTCCATGGCTCAGGGTGCAAACGAGCGGCATTTATGCCGAAGGCTTAGCGTGGTAGGTCCGGGTTTCGATTCTAGGTCGAATCAATCAGAGAGTAAAATCTCGGATGTACAACGGGCCAACCAAGCCCATCATCCCCTCGTGGGTCGGATACTTGGAAGCAATTTGTACGTCGTAGGGGACTACTTCGGAAGATTGCGAAGGTTACCACAGGTCTGGAGTATATCATCCATTACCAAATTGGACTGTATAGAGTGGAGCTGGGGACCTCACCGTCGGATTAATGACTACGTCACCTGTGTGATGCAATCGCTCAGGATCGGGATCAGTACCGCGCCTCCGTTCGATAACGAATGTGGCATACAATCTTTACCTTTACTTGCATTCATACTATGCGGTTCGAATCCCAGGGCTCTCCCGTCACGAAGCCCTCGGGCCGCGAACCTGACGTTAAATTCGGCTTTAGCCTTTAAGCCGTTATGCTAGATTAACCAACATTTACAATTTATTTAAACACAGATACAAATCTGAACTTTCGATAGGCCTAATTTCAATTTGAAACAATTTTTAGTCAGTGTTCTGACTAATGTTTAGTTATTTTAGTGCTCCACCATTTTTTGTGAAGAACATGTTCGGCTTCAACGTGTCTAACTGAGCTATTGCTGATCTGTCAATTAATTTATAATGAATCGTACAGGCCTCTCTGGTGACTGCCTACTGCCATTATTGTGAGGCCGTCAGACTTGATATAGGGCCTGCGAGGTATGTTTATCCTTGTTAGTTTGTGTGAGTAGAGAAGGATTATTACAAATGAAGGACAGGTAATCATGATGACACCCGACTGTCATAACTCGTTGTACAGTATAAGGCCTATTGTCTTTTGACAGACTAAGGCGAGTTTAATTAATTTGGGCTCACTACCCCAGAACAACACAACGTTAGCAGTGGGTTGAACGCAATTTGTAAATACCGACGGTTCTCGGGATATCGATAGGAGCATGTTGTACCATTTCTAAAGAATCTTAATTAGTGTAGACTTTGGAGTAAATCTATAAAACAAAAGCATCGTTCACACTCTCTGTAGACACGAGCGTGATGCCGAATATTTCTGAATTACTGACATTATTAGCGACAGTCACACAGGCCATCGAGTTCAATCGTAATCTGTTAATCCCATGTCGAGTGTTGTCAGTAAATGCACTTGTGTTTTGTCTGATCGCAGTGGCGATACCAAAGAACGTCTTCAGGAATGCTTCCCTGAATCTCTTGCCACTGGTCATGTAGAGAAATAAATTAATAGCCGAATTAAGATATCCTAGCAGTATAATGTCATAGTAAGCAATGTACACACTCAACAGCGTGTATTTATTCCACGCTCCATAAACTAATCCAAGAAAGTATGCATCACTTGGGGCATTTAGAACAAGAAAGGACATGCTGATGGTAATCAGCATGGCTGTTGTTGAGGTAACCTTTTGACCCTTGCTCTTGGCCCCATGATGTGTGGGTGCTCTCCTTGTTATAATCCTCAACACTATCATTGTGTTACCGACCAGTATAACGGCGAATGGTATGAATGATCCAATCAGAGCATCCGACCATCTCCATCCATCTAAATACGCCTGTATGTTGAACCGCGGCAGGATGTCACATACAGAGGGCGTGGTTTGGTTCTCTTGCGTCTGAACGATGAGACTAAATGCGAATAATAGATTTGTGTTTACAAGAAACAATATGATAACAATCGAGATCCAAGCTATTTGAATCCTACGACGACTGAAGATTTCCTTACAACGAAGTGGAGCGAACACGGCCACAGTTCTTTCCAGAGTCAACAGTAAGACAGTCCAGGAGGAGAGATGACGTAAGAAATAGCGCAGGAATCTGGTGATCTTACAGCCAGCTGGATTTAGATTAAACATTCCAATATTGAACTCTTCTTCCAACCAAAATGTTAAACAGTTGATATCGAGATGTAGAGTATCGACTACTGTGAGAATGCTGAGCATAAAGCTTGGCGCTGAGTAACGAAAAGATCGACTATTTGTTGTAATGAAACAAAGTAGATTACCTATAGTCCCCACGATAAGAATTATAAGAGCAAATGGACGTAAACCACTTTTTCGTGCGGCCTGTTTTACACAGATTGGCTCACAATTGCCACTTGCACTAGAATTATCCGAAAGAAGTAATCTCAAACAATCCAAGTCATTTATTGTACTAGAACTGTTGGACATTTCGAAATCCATATTATAATCATTCACTCTGCTATAGTTTGATTCTGAACTAATCTCATAAATAAGCATTTGTCTATGTTGAAACAGGCGTTCCATGATAACAAGGGTTTGTGTTCATATTCTTAAAAGGTGGTCATCGTACCAATTGTTTGGAATTAATGAAAGTGTTGTACAGTCTGTTATCAGCCTGTGTGAAGCGCAATCAGAAGAGTAAAGAAAGTATAACGATAATTATTATTTAGTTACAATATAGCGTCACATGATGCGTCACATGATACGTCACATGATACGTCACATGATACGTCACATGATACGTCACATGATGCATCACATATTCCATCATATGGAATGGATTTAATAGATAATTACAATTTGACTAAATTCTAATTAGTGATAATAATACAAATTAAATGAATGATAATCATAATTTATAGGAAACAAGATGGTGTCACTGAAAATTTTTCAACATCTCGGTCAGAGGGCAGCAGTTCGTGTACACTTGTCGCGACACGCTCGGGACGACTGCACTGCCTAGTCTAATTTGGACGTTTACTGGCTTTCTCGCCCTGTGAAGAGAACACAGGGTTAACGGCACACACTTAATAATGGTCTAAAGTTAGGTTACAGGTTGGAGACACAAATATACTTTAAAAATATTGGCAATTATATCGTTACTTATCGATATTTAAACTCGTTAATAAATAATAATAAATATATTATAATAAATATTCAAATATATAATAAATAATAAATTATTATAATTTCTATCCAGTGCACTGCCACGTAGCAGGTCCAAGGCAAAAATTCATACACACAATCAACTATCTCGCTCCTTAATGAGCACACCATCGACCAACCCAAAGGTCCGCCTCTTCACAAAGGATTTGCCTTTCCACACTTAAAATGATGCCTTTGTTCAAGGAAAATGTACGTTTCTGAGGTGGTTTTCCGTTGCCTTCATCAGTATCTGCGTTTGTCGGCTCTTATGAAACACGTGCAGTTATCGGTTGGACGATTCTCAAATATCCCGGACCCAACACGGGATGTTAATTCTATATGATTTATAAATATCGTTGATATATTTACTAATACCCTATTATTAGTTAATTAACACTCAATTCTTAATTAAGGCGAATGGATTTAAATAATTTGTAATTGTGTTAGATTAAGCCTACTTAATCTAAGTCTGTAGGATTAAGTCCCTGACGATTAAGTAGGCTTGATCCTTGAATGAAGAAACGGACGTTAAACCTTTAGTATAATTATTAATATATTATTACATTATTTTTTTTTACCCTGGGTGTAAAGAGCCCGGTGGATTTCACCCTGGGTGTAAAGAGCCCGGTGGGTTTTACCCTGGGTGCAAAGATCTCGGTGGGTTTTATAAAAGCGATTCAATTAAGAACGAATTGAATCGTCGCCCAGCTGCTCGAGGTCTACTGGGTTAAAAGAGCCGCGAAAGCATACAGCATTGAATCTTTCCAGAGTGATTGAGAGCCTTTTCCAAAGAAAAGAGGTCTCGCGCTGATCCCCAGTTTTTCTGGCACAGTTCAGTACACAGTCAGTATTAATATTCGACTATTATATTCTATTAAAATATAGGCAGAGGCCTATATTTAATTTTTTTTTATTCCTACTATTCATATTACTGATTTATTTTTATAATGTGACACTACTAATAATTTATACCATTAATATGACTAATTAATAGTAATTATATTATTATTTTTACTGTTATTATTTTACCTGATGCGGCCAAGAATACACAGATGACAATAAACAGTCTCATACTTGTAGATGTAACTTATCCACCCTAAATAATAACCTGTCAAATGACCAGTCAAATTATAACCTGTCAAATTCCACGAAGGCCCCAAATGGCGTAACAGTGATGTTCAATAGGCCTACTTTCAGTAAAGTAATTTTTTGAAAGCCTTGTATTGTTGACCTATAGCATCTTGAATCTACAGGCTATTATTTATAGATAAGAGAACTATGATCTGCGTAGTATTATAAAGATACAATTATAAGCTGTAATTATTGGGTGTTTGAGTTGTCGCCTAGTTGCCGGAGATTCGAATCTCATTCGTGGGTTCGTGTTTACTAGGTCTCCATGCATCGGCGCGATCAGTTTGATTGGAGATAATAATAATACAGACTACTTAATGCTCCAATTAATTAACAGCAATCCTTATACATCTTATTGCATCATTTATTAATTCAGCCAAAGTCAAAGAATAGTTCACTTCTTTATTTCTAAATATATTTTGTTTATCCACCCAGCACAGTAAAGTTTAACAGTTACTAGTATCAATATACATTGTACACTATAGGCCTTCAATTTAAATACAATCTATGTCACAAAGTTAATATAATTAGGCCTATTCTATTTCTATTAATCTTTATTGCTTTTGATGTTTCCTTGAGTTTTATTGTCGGCCGACTGCCGACTGTCTCATAATAGAACACTGTTTGCCTTTGTCACAAGCTCATTGGCCAGTACGAAGGGTCAATGCCTCGTTTCCGTCCAATCAGAATAAAGTTTGTCACACTTTATCTGATATTGCTATCAAATGAGGATAAGGGCGGAAAATCACCACAGAGCCCTATAGCTCAAAATCTTCATACTACCCCACGCCTGGTGTCTAGAGCTTGCACTTCTCGAATACAAATAGATATTGATAACATAGACATCAGACTTGTTTCAATATCATTTCACAACATCTTCATTCTTCAAATCAAAATTTACATACCTATAATGAAGTCTACTAATATGCTATGTCAATTCTAACTTCCACTTTACTATCTAATAATAGTGTCTCTGCATGCGAAAATCACATAAAATATAACGTGAAAACATCAAAATGTTCACTAGGAATAGGTAATTAAATGGCAGAACAGAAAAATAGAATTGTGTCATACATGAAATGACACACTCTATAAAATTACGCAAAATATTAATGTTTCATACAGTTCTATACAGATAATCTCAAAAATAAGTCTCTCGAAAGGTACATATCCCATAATTTGCATATAGCCTGATTAACATTTGAACTCTTGACGATCTTAACCATGGAGAAGCTTTTCTATCCACTTTGTTACAATAGTATTCAGTGCACTGTAAGTCCGTTACGTAATAGTCATTGACACCGCACGTAGCTGGAAGCTTAGTAAATATTCCTGCAAACAGTCACCAATCACCAGTCTACTATGTACATGTACATGTCGAAATAAAGTTCAGCTCAATGATTTGGAAAGATCGAATAATAAACATATGAAATCTAACTATAGCATAACATGTTTACATAGCAACTATTTATATGACGCAACCATGAAATTATATCGTAACCCTACTAAATTACAAAATGAACAACAATATTTTAAATTCAATTAACCTGTAGTGCACTACTAAGGCCCAGTTCCTGAGTTCTCAGTTAAATGGGAGAGTTTATGAACCAATGTTCCAGTCTAAAACTGTGGTTAACAAAATTTGCGTTCCAGACGGAAATATAGCCAGAGTTTTTTTAAAGAGAAAACTCACCATGTAACAAGCAATTCTATTGGATGAATTTTACCTAATTATTTAATTAGAAAATAATGAGCGGTATTAAAGATATTCCATATTACTTCAAAAAGCTGATTTCTTGACATTTCAAATATTAAATATCCATGTGTATGTGGAAAAACCCTTCTATAATTTTTTCGGAAAGCTCTTTGCAAAAAATAGCACCAGAAATTAAATAAAATTTATATAATTGAATTAAATTGAATTATATGTGAAAAATATGTTTAAATCACTGAAATACTATCCCCTGGTTGAGCAACGTCATCAACATTTAGCTAACGGTTCAAATTTGACCGCCTCATTTTAGAGAGTTATATTTAGCCGCAGCTTAATGAGTTATATGGTTGTTACCATGGTAACTAACCAAAACCAAAGGCTCAGGAACTGGCCCTTAGTAATGCAATAATTAAACAGTTTCTTAGTTTACACTACAAGATGCATGTTCAATACAACTGATTTTCTAAGTAATAGTTTAATAAAAATTTGTCAACACTAAACTTCTGCGTCTTTGGCTCAAGACTATCTCCGTCACTCACATAAATAGTTAAGACATGCTTATCATGTATTAGTTAAATGCAATAGATGCAGATTTTGACTCAGGCCGTCGTTGATGAAAATCCTCGAAATATGTAAACCTCTCGCATAGCAATTTACTGTTATATGATTAAGCTACCAGTTACATGTACTAGCATATTTCACATCCTTACAATAATATCTTAATTAATCTCAATCGAGAAGTTAAATAAATATTAATTAATTATCAGTTTCATAGTCTCTCAAATTTAGAATAGGCTATATTTTATATATGCATACAATTTTTAAAGGAATTAATAGCCAAAATCAACACCATAATACAAACACAGAAATATTAAAACCACAATTATTATCAATTAATTCAAAAATCAAGTCAGTCTTTACCATGTCCATAATATCCATAATGTCCATGTATCTACAATTATTGTAAAGGTAAAGTTTAGAGATACTATGAGTCATCGCCACTAATATTATTCAGTCCTAGCCGGTTGTACACTGGGTCAATATGACAATATCCTAGTATCTAGTCAATGTCCGATCTACCTGGATTGGATGTGCATATTTACTTAATGGCTTAGATTGTCTAGCACCTCTGACAATTTTTTTCTTATAATCGAGTGAATGATGATTTTCCCCTCGATTACAGTTTTCATTCTTCAGTCTATTCTTCCTTCCATCATAGCAGCGTTTAGTCACGTAGCTAAAAGATTCAGTTACATGTTCAATGTTCACAGTCCCTGAATTATCACAACGGTGATTATATTTCTCTCTGCGTATCTTAACTGAATAAGTAGGCTTCCATTCATTGTACTGATTAGTCGTGTCTCTCCAGACTCTCCTGCTATTACAGTGTGCTGGTGGTCCAGTAGATTTGAGATCACAATTCTGCCGTGGTTTGAAACATCTGGTAGATTCACTTGAAACGTTGCCCGCACTTACTCTTTGAGAGTGTCCTATTGTGATTCGATGATTTTCACTAATTTCTGTGAATCTGTGAACTGATTTAGTTGGCGCATCATTTGACTATGGTACTGTGGTTACATGGTTACATGATGGAGTGGAGCCTCTTCTGCAATTATTTGTAGCACGGTTGTGTAGAATAATCCGTGTGTCATGGATAGTGATATATCCCCCAGTGAAATACCAAGAAGCGCCGTGTTCCATTAGAAACGGGATACGTAACAAACGGTCTGCAATCTGATTCGATATGAAAACATTTAAACTCAACCGTAACTTCCCAACTTTGATCATTAAATTTTCGGCTCCTGATATTGCAATGATGGTATTACTAGCAGCCTTTATTGTCATATTTCATTTAGCAATCCAATTATAATTAATACAGTGTAGAGGAATAATATTCACCTGGCTTCCACTATCCAAAAGATAATCAAATTTCCTATTTCCAACACTAGCTCGTAGATAAACAAGATTATCGATATTCTGCATGCCTGTGTATTCAGATTTCCCCCTTACGTATGTTGACCAGCGGTGAGGTGTCGATACTGTTGGGCGGTGACTATTTATCCCCACCTTCTGTCTTTAACCGGATCCCCCGCTCTCATCAGCCGATTGATTTCTCTCCTGCCCGCTCACCTGGATTATACTGTTTGATTGTTTGCTGTCCGTAGCTCCATTGAATGACTTACGGTAGTGGCTGGCCGCTTTACGGTGTGTCACTTCAGGCCCGTTGTGATTGTTGACATAAGTTGTCTCAAGACGTCTATCAAATCCATTACTGTAGCTGTATTCCATTGAATTGTCTGTCGCCTGGTAGCCCAGCGTGCATCTCTAGATTGTATCGCTCTATAATGTCTCTCTGACGTAGCTTTTCCTGCTATTATAAACGTCTGTGTATAGCTATCAAGAATTAACGCATGTTTAAATGCATCATCTAGTGCTTTCGGCAACTTATCCATGAGCCTAATCTGCATATCTCTGTCATCAATCAAGACAATCTATAAAAGCATCTGTCGCTGTCTGTTCTACAATGTTAGATTGATCGGGAGAGGTGACGGGAATTAATATCACCACACTGTCGTACAGAGAACTAATAGTGTCTCTTCTCTCTCTTCTCAAATGTCTCAGTTGGGTTCGATGCAATAAAGTTTTGTTTTCATCACCATACCGAGTTCTCAGTAGTTATACCATTTCCTCAAACGTGGGTTCACTATCTTTCTTTAACTTGCTGGTCAAGAATATTGCCGCATTCCCACACAACGACACACGGAAGAAAGTAGATTTGTCATTATTATTCCAGCGATTATATCGGGCACATAATTCAAAGTTATCTAAGAAAACAGGAAATGAATTGTTACCGTTAAATTCATTGGCTGGATCCTCCGTCTCTTTGGTATATCCATAGTATCCTTTACTTGAGAACGATTAGTTGAGCTAGATAGCAATAGTTTGTCGTCTGTTTCGTCAGTTGAAGTGACAACATTTTGTTGCATTTCTTACGTAGGCTGATATCTCTGCTGCTGGTTTGGATTAGGTTTAGGGCTAATTTGTTCCAATCCATCGGATTCATGATAGTGATCCATAAATCTCCTAAAGTTGTCGAGACGGTTAAGTTCTCCGAGATTTGATCGATGGTGTGCTCCCGTGCTGATAGTCGGCCTTTGTTGCACGATAATACTGGAAATATTGTCTCGACCTAGCCCCGCAGATTGAGCGCCATTTATCGGGTTTTTGACTTGTGGCATCTTTGCCAAAGGTTCGAATCTCATTCGTGGGTTCGTGTTTACTAGATCTCCATGTATCGGCGCGATCAGTTTGATTGAAGAGTTCAGGATTTAGTTTTTATATATCCAATCTGAGGCAACATCGATCAAGCTCGAACTGGAACTGATGTTGATAATTATAATATAGACTACTAACTGTTCCAATAATTAATAGCAATCTTTATACCTCTTATTGCATCATTTATTAATTCAGCCAAAGTCAAAGAATAGTTCACAACTTTATTTCTAAATATACCTTGTTTAATCATATTTATCCCCGCAGCACCATAAAGTTCTTCAACAGTTACTAGTATAAACATACATTGTACACTATGGGCCTTCAATTGAAAAACAATCTAACTCACACGTTTGACATAATTAGGCCTATTCTATTTCTATCTTTATTGTTTTGATGTTTCTTCGAGTTCTATTGCCGGTCAACCTCCGACTTGTCTCAGAATAGAAACTGGTTGTTTTGTCACAAGCTCATTGGCCAGTACGAAGGGTCAATGCCTCGTTTCCGTCCAATCAGAATAAAGCTTGTCACACTTTATCTGATATTATCTGATATTGCTATCAAAAGAGGATAAGGGCAGAAAATCACTACAGAGCCCTATAATTCAGAATCTTCATACTATTAGTATTAATAGTGGAAAAAAATTGTGCAATATTGCAAATCAGATGATAGATCTGTAAAGTATTTATTTAATTTAAATAAAATTTTAAATGCTACTTGGTAAATCAACTTTTTCGGTTATGTGGTAAGAGCTATTGGACAAGAGATATCAATTAGGCTTTGTTTGGATTGGGAGAAGGGAAAGTTAAGTTTCTTGGTCGACCATGAATAAGGTGATTGGATGAGGTTGTAGCTTCAATATAGAATAATTTAGACGATCTAATGGACTCAACTGATGATAACAGAAAGTGGAGATCATTTGTGAACACAACCTGGAGAGGTTGAGTAAGTAATTACCGTACATAGTCAATGTTGACCTAACAGTAGCTGTATAATATATACTACCTGTTATTCGAATTATATCTCCAACATGTCTATCAGGCGTGCTAAGTACAAAGTACTCGATGGACAATTGATCCACTGGCAGTAATGTATCTGTCTGATGATCAGCGCATACGGTACCGGTGATAGTCAACCCTACTCCAACCACCACACCTATCGGTTTATCTGATGTTATAAGAGTACCGCATAGATCTCCTCCAGTTGTTTGTGTAACTTGAATCTAATATTAGAGCTAAATAATAGATACATTTTAATAGAAATAAAAAAGGCGTAAAGCCGAAGTTAACGTCAGTTTCATCTCTCGAAAGGGATATCAGTGACGGGCGAGCCTTGGATTCGAACCCCGCACATACTGATCCCTAGTCGGAAACCTTACCGATGTAGCTACTGGCTCCTGCCAACCACAGAGAAATGTTGCATAGTAGAGCGTATATGTAGCTAATGCATGAAGGAACAGCATAATAAACGTTCTCATTATGATGATGAATCTGAAATGTTTTTACTAGACGAAATGCTAAAATAATTTCTGAACTTGAGTGAGATGAGTAAACTGATGACATGAATTATTTAGCCACAGAACGGAGGTGAACTATTTCTGATATCACTTTCTAATTGACAGCATATGCATTATACACATTTTTAATATCGATTGTTTTACCGACTAAACAACATAAATATGACCAACATAACAGCGCCAATCGAGAATGATAATAGAGATAATGGCTCAGAACACTTGACTTAGAATAATTATTAGCATTATAATTAGAATTTAAATTTGAACTCGAATTAGAACTAGAATTAGAAATCAATTTAGTTTAAGATACCTGAAGAGCATCGAATTCATTGATAGTATCCTGTATGATGTCTCCGTTTGTATAATTTTTCCCATTGTATGTTATGAAAATTGGAGCTGGAAGAGGGTCACGAAGTTGTACCGATACTTTCGTGTCGTCTTTTATACCTATTAGAACAAACCCGTACGGACCAAGAGGAAAAGGAGAAGTATAATTGTAGAAGTATGTTGTCACCACATATTTCTGTTCAAATAGTGATGGCGGTATAACGCTGTATCCATCTGATACTTGAGTTCCCGTCACAATGGCCTGAACAGATACGTCTTGTGACGAGCATATCTGTAAGACTGTAAAATATTATCAATTTAACGAACAAAAATACAATGATTACATTGAGCATTACGGTTATACGGTTTGACAGGGTCTGGCGTATGGATGGAATCGGCATCAGCTTCGCAATAGGATTCAGTATGGACTAGCTGGTATTTTGACTTTGACATTTGAAAAGACGTTAGCTAGTTATTTATTTCAAAACCACAGTGTCACAATCATACATGTATATACAGATTTCAGTGTTTAAATGACATACACTTACAATTAACTAAATTGCGAAATCAATAATTGAGAAGATAGTTGGTTTTAAGGTTTCCCGACGGACATTTCGGCCATCCAGCAGGACGCCTTTACGCAAAAATTTAAAAATGTCATGAAGATGTAGCACACTTTGAAGATTAACCTTATCAGATTAGCATGTTAGCTCACAAGTTTTCCCTCTGTACCTCAGAGAGTAAGAGCTCGGATATGTAATGCGTCAAACAAGCATTCCATCTATTTGTGAATCGGTTAATTAGACATATACCTTTGGGAGTGGGTGGCTGATACAGAAAATTTGGAAATTACGCACAGTCACGCCATACGCTCCTATCGTATCTATGAATACGGGTGAGCTTACCGTATGTTTGATGTAAAATGTCACCTGTGTGCTGTACCGCTTAGTTGGGGCTCAGAATCCGCATTAATAGGTCAATCAACAAGCAATCAATGAGAATTTAACGTCTACTTTCTCACTCTTAGGCGAAACTGTTTTCCAATAGAATATTAAATGTTATTACTGGCATTTAGTCTGTAGATGCCGTGCATAAAATCCGACCCATTTATCAATCAATCAATTAATGAGGATGTAAAGTCCGGTTCCTCACCCTAAGGCGATGCCAGAGATGTCCCAAGCAGGATGTGCAATTACAGACAGCATTCAACCACCAGAACACTACTGCAAATGCACCAGCTAAAAGAGAAAGCGAGATCCAAACAGTGCAAATCCATAATTCAAGGTAAGAATTTCTGTTAGAACAGATCTATATTACCTTTGCTGGTCTTCTGACTTCCGATTTCTATTAAATCCGTGGGAAGTGAAACATTGATAGAACTTTGAGACAGTACATGATGATTCTCTTGAACATATCCCAGTTGTCCGTACTGTATCTTAGGAGTCGAGACCAACACATAGGCCGCTCTGGTGTTAGGATTACTTATATAGACGTGAAGAGTTGGGAAAGCTATAGCGGGATATTCCACAAATCCAAGATATAAGCTTTTTCCTCCACTGCATGTTCCTGTCAAAGAAAAACAAAAATATGAAAATTATGCGCAGAATCTTCCATGATCTTCTATCATCATGATGCTAAAATGTAAGTAATATTATAATTCCGTTGTTCTTTATTAATTTTCAAACATAAAATAGAAATTAATTTGTAGAATTCTATCGAAATGTAAATAGTAACACTCAAATTTAAATAATAATGTAAGTTAATCGAAGCAAACTTCTTTGTTGTTTGAAAAGACATTTGGTGACCTAACAGACCTTACTATTAAGTTAATAGAGGCCTATTCGATATTCAATAATAATAGTCAAAAAGGCTTCATTAACTCAACTTTATTAGCTGTTTTATGTCAAATTTAAAATCTTTAGCAAATTCTTAGATCAACACTTATAAGCGGTATGCAGTAACAAAATGAATCTCAGACTGACAATTATTTAAACAGGTATCTGTATAAGTATATCTAATATTTAAGCAGTATCAGAGTAATAAATAAATATACTAGCCACAATTTAGTAAGACCTCTAATATTATGCCACGGAGGAGTCAAAATGACATGAAATGCATTGTGATATATTTATTCTGAATGTGTAGGCAGCAATAGTATTAGTAGTCCTACAAGTAATTTGTAATTTCAATCAGTCAGAAGCCGAATATAGAATTCTTAAATAACTCACAGAACGTTGGAACAATGTAGGGTAGAATTTGATCTAATTCCCTAACCTACCAAATGCCACAATTAAGTTGCAATTAACTTGCTCTATTCAGTTACTGTTGGTGAAACCAGTGAATGAGTGAAACTACTCTCGGTAATCGAATCTGTATCCCTGATCTGAAAATTTTTGTCACCCGAATACCCACCATTACAGCAGTGGCGATTCTGGCTTATCGAAAATGGGGTGGCCAGAGGGTTAGCCAAGCAAAATTTAGGGTGGCTCATATATTACATTTTTAGCTGTTTCCATACATTTTACACATGGGGACCATCTTCAATTTTGGGGTGGCCACAGGGGTGGCCAGTTCTTCATTTGGGGTGGCCATGGCCACCACTCAGAAGCGCAACTGCATTACAGTAGGCCTAACAGTAAATAGAAAATAAAATTTGCCAGGTAGGCTTACGGCAAGCAGGCATACCGTACGCTATAATCTAAGTTGGTCCTGCCATATGTAATGTATAGTCAATGTATGCGCATCTCATTATTTCTTATTGGGTTTTCTATTAAAATGTTAGCGATAGGGTTAGTGTTGGGATTTTGATAAAATTGTGAGACTTGTATATAAATATGTTACATATGACAATTTTTCGGGAAGCCTATGCGTAGGCCTATGGTACATCAATTAAGATTTTGAACAGTATCACTCAATTTCTGTGCGACCATTCATTCAGAGATAAGCTAAGAGTAAAGATTGAGTCTACACATAAAGTCAGCAGTCAAATTTCTAGGCAATCGATTGTTAAGTTAGGTCTGTAGGTCTAGAGGTTTTTAGCAAAGATGTAATTCTAGGGGTAAGACAATTATGTTATTGCCCGGCGTGTGATTATTTTTAACATAGGCCTATTCTAAGAAACTAACTGTCTTATAAATGTTGTGTCTTAAGCAATGGTAGATCAAGCAATTTCTAAGGACCAACATTTTGTACATTAATTATTTTACACTGGGCTAGTTAAATCGAGGCAAATTTGACAAGGAGGCCAAAATTTGTATTTTTTTCAAATTGTAATAATTTTCAGGTGGGGAGAGGCCATCGACCCCTCAAAATTCGCGCCTAGGCCAATTATAGACGTTAAACCACTATCATTCAACTAAAACACTTCAGTCGAATGGGTTTTATCACTGAGCTAGTCTAAATGGCGAAATCCTTAAACTAATAGGCCTAAGCTGGAAGAATAATGTCGGTTGTTCCATTTGTTATCTCTTATGCACAGAACGTAGTGAATTAAGAAATAATTATTGTGAAAACATTTCCAAAGCGATTAGCATAAATCAGTTTCTGAATGAATGGTGTGTAAGTCAGATTGAACCGCGTCCGTTTCTTTCAAGTGAACAATAATTATTATTGTAAGATCTCTATTAGCGACTAAGATTTATATAGAAATTTCACGACTAAAGCTAGCTTCGATTTTTCTTGCGCAATTGTTACAAGTAAATTAAATATGTTTACTGCAGTATTTATTTTGCTGTGCGACTATTTTAAAAATCAAGATTGCATTTAAAACTATTATTAAAATGCAATCCACCAATTCTGTTTTAACCCTTGAACACCAATGCAAAAAAATAACGTTGGCGCCCACCTGGGTCGATTTGACCCACAGTTGTATTTTCAC
>JAQFZF010000211.1:0-20183 GCA_034695365.1 Enchytraeus norvegicus
TCGATCACTCTGCAAAGATTCAATGCTGTATGCTTTCGCGGCTCTTTTAACCCAGTAGATCTCGAGCAGCTGGGCTACGATTCAATTTGTTCTTAATTTAATCGCTTTTATAAACCCACCGCGCTCGTTACAGCCAGGGTAAAAAGCTATAAAAAAATAATAATAAATCTGTAATACTAATATTAGGCTTATAAATCGACTGCTACTCTGTAAACGGAGAGTAAAGCAGCATACTGCCAGCTGGGAGTCGTAACTCGACCGTCGCACTAGTTAATTTATAATTCGCGACCTCTGGTTTAAACACCTGCCTTGGCTTTCTATGGAGATAGGTTTGCAGGCTAATCACAAACAGTCAGAGCGTTGATTCCCTGAAATGTTTGAATAGACATATCCATTACCAGCTAGAGCCACTGGCACGATCGGTTGGGTTTCCGACTGCGGATCAGTAGGTGCGGGGTTCGAATCCAAGGCTCGCTCGTCACTGCTATCCTTTTGGAGATAAAACTGACATTAAACTCGGCTTTAGCCTTTTATTAAATTAACCTTTGCAACTGCCTTGGAACTGCCTTGGACTGCCTTGGACTGCAACTACCTTGGACTGCAACTCCTTTGCAATTGCCTTGGACTGCTTTGGACTGTAACTCCTTTGCAACTGCCTTGGTCTGCCTTGGACTGCAACTCCTTTGCAACTGCCTTGGACGCTTATTACCAGCACTCTAGTGCTGGTAATAGGCGTCCAAGGCAGTTGCAAAGGACGGAAACGGAAGTAGCATCAGAACACTAATGTCCCATTGTTGAAAGCATCATGTACATAATATAAGCCAATGTAAACCTAAATAGGCATCAACTAAATAGGGCATCACCTAAAAGGTTTAGGAACAATTTAATAAAATCTACACCAAAATAAAGCGTGTACACATTATTATAGACACACCAACCTTGCTTAATTAAACAGCAGTGGTTAATTGAGGCTGAACGTGGCGGAACGGCGTTCCGGGGCCCATAAATAATTACCATATTAAGCGATTCAGGGCCCAGAAGAGAATTGTCATTTAGCGCTCCAGGGCCCCTTGACTTCCAGATTAACCACTGTTGAACAAAAAAAAGAAATATAGGGCCAGGCACACACTGCACACTGTTCACAGCGCAATGGCACGCAAGCTTATACAAATTAATATTATTTTTGGGAGAAAAGTGAAAATTACGACAGAAAATTATAAAGTGAAGAATTCGAAGCTTTAAAACTAATATGTGTGTGATATATATAACTAATAATTATATATTTTATTTGATCTTAAATGAAACGTGATATGGACCCACAAATACTAAAATAGTATTAGCCAATAATTGTATATTAATAATAATATGTTAGCCATTATTGTAATTAGACCGCATCGAACTTGTATTTGTTGCTAGTTTAGCAAGCTTCTTATTGCATCTAAAACCCTATTTAGATGAGAGACTTCTGTCGCTAGCTCTAATTTACACACAACACACCTGTGTGTTTACCTGTCTACATTTTATAAACAGGAGTGAAGAAATCTTAAATATTTGTAAATAAATTCTGAATATTTCTGTTATTTTAAATCAGCATTAGTATTTAGTACTTATTCCTATTGCTTCTTCACAAGGTCGTATATTGCGTTCTTGAGTGTATCGAATATAATAATTTGTAATGAATTGCTCAATTAAAAAAATTATTAGGCTAGTAGAAGCATTACTAGGATATATAATTGAATGGTCGTATGCAAAAGTGGACTAAAGACCTTCAGAAATATCGTAAAAATGGTGTTTATTTCAGCCAGATTTCTAAATTGTTTTCATAATATTGTAAATATTTTATTGGTATTTACTAGATATAATGGTGTTCTACAGTACTGGCCAAAAATTGTGTTTTGTCAGTTTATGGTTTTGGAAATATTTTGCGAAACAAAAAATATTTATTTTGGTCGTTGGTCCGCTTTTGTATTCGACCATTCTATTATAAATATTTTGCAAGTGTTAGCTTCATAATAATCCGAATATGGAATATGTCAAACTATGCATGAATGATGAATATACTGGAGAGGAGTGGAACATAATTCTGAATTAATAAAATATAGGCCTATCTACAGTGGGGCTGCTTATCAAAACATTCATCTCAAATTATGATAATTAAATACTCAATTATTTGAATATTCGATACTCCTGGTCTGCCTTACGATCGTGCGTTAATGAATTTCGATTTGTAGGAAATTTTCACAGAGGGTCATTCGTAAATAACGTCATCACTGGATGAGGGGGAGGGTCGAAAATCGGTGATGACTCTTGATGACGGGGGAGGGGTGGTAAAAAATATACACTAATTGATCACGCCATATATGGATGACACCTAATTGGTTCATATTTAATAGGGTACGGATTTGGATTAGTTAACCATCATCCCTATCCGTATTTCTCATCCTATAAGGAAAATGTGAAAATAAGTAAATAATATGAACATCTCAGGGTCAGGAAAACTTAGATGCTTGTTTAAGAATATTCTACAATAACGGAAATTCAGTAAGCCACGATCGCGAGGAAGGGCAGATGATATTGTAATGTTGTATGACTATTTAGAGGCAGTAAATTTTGTTGTATTATTTCATAATTTTTAAATTGCTGTTTTGTATATTCTAGGAAAAGGAATTGATATAATAATATAATCTGATGTTTTATTGACTGGCATCTTAATGCGAGTGAGATTTAAACTCTTCTGCGGTTATGATCTAAGGTGTGATTGAGTTATCTGGGGAGTGTGATTTCATCTACAATAATCAAGGTATGAATTTCTAACTAAATAATGAACATCAAAATTAAATGTGCTTTCCTATTGTGTGCATTGTGCAATCCTATATTTATAACTAATGCTGTTTAATTATGAATGGATCATAAAGTTCTGCACAAATTAAATATTTATAAATAGATCTTTAATTTGAATTTGAATAGCAGTGCTCAGCATGTTAGTAACAATATGTTACAGCCGAATTTAACAATAGCTTCGCTGCCTAGTGTCCAGAGTGCGAATTGAACGATTTCAAAAGGGGGGGTCAAATGACTTTAAAGGGGGTGGTCGGACCATATTTCCTTACAATTTATATGTCAAAATGATAAAAATCTGACCTCTCAATCTTCAAAAGGGGGGTCCGACCCTCTCAACCCCCCCTCAATTCGCACTCTGCTAGTGTCTAACCTTTATTTAAGAGGGTCAACATTCAAGTGGGGAGGTTTATTCCCCACCCCCACTCCCCCCATTGGTACTACAACACTGATGTACAATACTAATAGCTAAAGTAAGATCTATTGTTTTAATTATTTCAAAATATTACAATGTAATATACGACATACATTGTAATACATGGCTGTATAAGTAACTTTCTGCAGATTTGAGTGTATAATGTGTGGAGCTTGTTATTTTAATCTTATGCAGATTTGAACCAGGCACCATGGAGCACATCACTTACACAACGAAGGAAATCAACAGAGATTCAGAGAAGCTGCTATTTCTTAAATATTTTCTATTCACCTACAATCTCTTTGCTTTTGTAAGTTTTGTGATATCAGCTATATGTTAATTCGCCAATGCTATCGAAGCATGTCTTAGTGCTTGCTTCTGTTATTATTTATTGTACACAAAATGCGCAGTCAATTAGAGAATATTTTGATAACATAACATAACGTAACATCTAATGGGTCAGGAAGCATCAGGTGCTTGTTTAAGACCCATATAATGGACAATGGAGAGCAAAGTAGCCATGGAGCAAAGCACCACAACCGATGTGGTAGCCTAGATCTCTGCCAGACTGGAATTTGAGTGACCAATTGGTCCATTATACAGGAATCATAGCCACATGGCCATTTCAGTCGCCTCTGACGAACACGTGCAGTTGTCGGTGGTATCAATTCTCAATTTTCCCGAACCCACTCGGGAAAATTGAAATAAGATATAATAGATATTCCAGAGTCAATAAATAAAATGTTAGATGTGTAATGGGTCGGCAAGCCCTTCATAACATTGGTCGTTTAATTGGTATAGAGTAATGCATAGTGGGTGACTACTTCAGAAAATTGGAAAATTAACCACATGTCTGGCGTATAGGATTTTAATTGAATTCGTTATATAGACTGGGGTTGTCAATCTCACCATCAGATAATGAGTTTGTTGCCTGTGTGCTGTAATTGCTCAGGATCGGGATCAGCTTTTTGCCTATGATCAGTAATGAATAAGTACTACACCTGATCTCCTATTACATACTTGTTAATAATAGTGCTATATTGGTAATCTAGTATAACTTTTGGACCTGCACATTGCACGTAATTTATTAACAGTAGCTTCAGCTTTTGCTTTGCATTTTTCCTTTTGCCTATTATTTAACATGCTCCAGTAAATCTCCGAGATACTTAGTAGATTATATAGAAGCTCTATAAAATATCCTTTATGTATTTTACTGTATTGTCTGCTATTTGTTATTTTATTTGTACTTAATTTACTCTTCTTATTTTTACTCCACATGATCTTTTCAGTAAATCTAATTGAGTATAACATTCTGAGTTCAGCCTGTGTGCTATATATAATTATGTTAATTATGTATTATTATATCGTATGCTATATATCAAATATAACAATCAGCGGTACTTGTCGGTTAATTCACCCGAATTAATTTTTATTTAATATACTATATAATAGCTAAAGTTAAGGTTAGGGTGAGGTTTAGGGTTGGGGTTAGGGTTGGGGTTAAGGTAGGGTTAACCCTAATAATAACCCTTAACCTGACCCTAATCCTAAAAAATGTAATAAAAATTTAATTCGGGTTAATTAACCGACAAGTACCCAGTCAGCCTTGCAACTCTTTGCAAGACTGTGTTGTAATTTTGCTATATACAGGGTGGGGCAAAAAAAAAAACCCTCCTAGCAAAATCTCAATAACTTCGTCATAGCTCACGATTTTTTCGAAATATTTTAAGGCCTTCTAGTGGAGGAATTTTGACATCTAACCTCCAATTTTGGTCGAAAAATATGAAAAAATAAAAAGTTACAGAGTTTCTATGAAAAAATCCAAAAGAAACAAATTAACAAGGCCTATTCAACAGGCATTCCTTTCGTTTTAATTGAATTTCTGGCCTTGAAAGTGGTCTTTTGTTGATGCTGACGATTCTACTTGACGATATGTTTAAAGTGACCGTAATCTGTTCCATTGTGCGCCTGTAACCTGTTTTGGAATGATGGCACCTGTAGCCAGTTCGAGATCCTTTTGTGACAAGTCTTCCCAGATTGCGTCCAGCACAGTCTTGAGTTCAACCTTGTTGGTTGGTCTCAAATGAACACTTTGTGCTGCTCAAGCATAGGTCCCAAGACGTGGTAGTCGAGAGGATTGGTGGCCAGTCGCCCTTCTTGATGAACTCCGGACTATGCTGCTCGATCCGTTCTTGTGCCACTGCTATTTTAATAAGCTTGGTTAATTTGTTTTTTTCAAATTTTTCGTAGAAACTCTGTAACTTAAAAAAAAAAAGAAATTTCGACCAAAATTGGAGGTTAGATGTCAAAATTCCTCCTCTAGAGGGCCATCAAATATTTAGAAGAAATCTTGAGTTTTGACGGAGTTATTGAGATTTCGCTAGGGGGTGTTTTTTTGCCTCACGCTGTAGATCTGACTCTGAGAAGGAAGATTAGAGTGTGGGCCTGGTAATTTGCTGATGATGCACATGGGCAATGAAGCCAACATCAAACAAACAGCATGAAATGATAAAACCAAACAATTACTTAACTATGTCTTCTTGATTTTAGCTTATTCATATTTATTATCATTAATTGTACGGTATTTAAGCGTTAAATCACTGTGAATAGTCACTGTGTAAATCTCAATAAATTAATAAATTTTATTAATAAATATAATTAATTAATTGTTATTTCAGATGTGTGGATGTCTGCTCATGGGAATTGGTATCTGGTTGGCTGTTGATCGTAACTTCCTGAGCACTATAATAGGGAACAATCTCTACGCTGCGGCAGTGTTCCTTATTCTTGCCTCAGGAGCGGTCATCTTCTGCATCTCTTTTTTCGGCTGCTGTGGAGCCATCAGCGAAAGTTTTATCATGCTCTTTGTGGTATGTCACCTTTTATTGCTTTTATTTAGTTTAGGCTTATATTTCATTATAAAATATATTTATCTTAGAGTTTATATTTCTGTTAGTAATTGTAGTGCAGTGCAAAATTTTTACTATATTGTTTTTTATTATATCATCAAAATGCTATTCACATTTTGCGGCAGTAATGAACTATGAATTAGCATTTTCTTAAGCAGGTTATTTTATTTTTCATTTTCTGGGGATGTGAATAATAAAATAGTTTCTTATATCACTGCTATTAGAAATTAGTTGTTTATATTTTACTTGAGAACTAATTTGAATTCTACTTAACTTTTTATTTTTACATGTGTGGTTAATATGCTAATGCAATAATATTATATAATTGTTACTTTACGTTTCAGTTTTTCATAGTACTCTGTGTGATATCGGCGGTGTTGCTGATTGGAGGAATCCTTGCTATCATATTCAGAACTCAGGTATGAAGTTATTGTTATTGTTTTTGCTCGCCCAGGGTGCCGGCTGTGGCGCCAACTCCCTTCATCCACATCCTTGTCAATTTAAATTAATACAAGACAGCATTTTGCAATGCGACCCAACCAACCTCATATAGGCCCCTGTTGATGGGCTCCTGTTGGAAGCATGCGCAGGGATTCCTGGTGGGAAGGGCAGGAATCCCTGGTATGTAGTTGTTGCTGTTGTTGTTGCTCGTACAAGGGTCAATTCATGCTGATGTCAAGGGCAGCATTAATGGTCACATGAATGTTGCTTTCGCATGAATTAAATGTTCCAATCATTTGTGTAATCTTTCTCATGTTGTGTCCGGAATTTTGAGATGGTCTAACTATGTGTTTCGTAAAAGCCGATTAATACAGGTGCTGGGGAAAGGAAATGGGAACCCCGGAACCATCACAGAAGCAAAATTTTCGCAAGTTAAGACTACATTTTAGGTATGGTAGAGGAATAGCCTTTGTGATGGGATTAACTTGTTAGCAGATGGAGTGCTCATTGAGTCATTGTGAGCGGTGAAGCATATTGTGACTTTGATCTTGTGTACCTTGAACAGTACACTAAGGAGTGGTCGTCTCTGTATAAAGATAGGAAACACCAGTGAATGGCCTGCATGTTGCAAATGAAGAATAATTTATTGTTATTGCTTTATTGTTATTGGGTGCCACATGTGTCCAGCATTAGTTTAACCTGCATACTCCGTGGCCTTCTATCAAACCTTTATACTGGATATAGGAGTATATCGAGTATATTGTATAGGTATAAGTATATTGTATAGGTATAAGTATATTGTATAGGTATAAGTATATTGTATAGGTATAAGTATATTGTATAGGTATACGGGCCCAATCAATTCAGAGCGCTCTTTAGTGATAAAGTTTAGTAGCAACTAATTTCCGTCCAGTCTATAGGCCTTTAGAATTAAATTTTCATGACTATGTCTTAATCTCTCTTGTGATTGATTACAGTGAATATGGTTAGGGTTAGGGTTAGGTAGGAGTTATGGTTAGGGTTTAAATTCTTTTATGTTAAATTTGAATTCATGAATAGGCCTATTTACAAAGCAAAGTCAGACAGAATTTGGTCGCTAGTTAAAGTTTGAATATACTTGGGTCATTGTAATCTAACTTTGTGCCATTACTTCAATACAGAATAGCACATGCCGGTACCTATTATCAATCCTTAGAATATGAAGAATTGAATATTTAAAAACCATTAGAAATTAATAATAATATTATTATATTGAATTAGAAAATTATTTAGTAGCCTACTATTACTTAGAATATTTACAACTGATTGGATGTTATCGAACTAAGGGTTAAATCATTCTTTCGTGTCTCATGATATACTAGCAATATTCTTAAGCATTGAAGATATATATACTCGGTTACCTAATTAAACGTATTTAGAGGCACCTTGTGTTGCTTCTAAAAATGACAAATTAAATCACTCTCAGCTCGTAAGAATTTTTGAAAAAGGACACCTTTCTGTTATTTATTTATTTCATGTGCATTCATTTATTTCATATTTTGCTTAGATTGGTGACAAGGTGAGAAACACAATGTCCTCAACCATCGTGAACCATTATGGATTTGGATTTGACAGTCAGTATAACCGAGCGGTCACAGATGCCTGGGACAGGGCTCAGGAGAGGGTTTGTACAAATATATATTTGCTTTCCATTTAATGCTCTGACATGAGCCAGATCCAAGGCAATAATTCATAAACACAGTCTACTATCTCACTCATAATGAGCAGATCACCGATCAACCAAATGGGCTTATAAGTCTCATCACGAAGGCTTTGCCTTAACCACACCTAATTGAAGCCTCTGTTCAAGGGAAGTTAAAATGTCAAAGGTTTTTTTCCGTTGCCATCCTCAGTAATTCAGATAACAGGTTCTAAGAAACACATACAGTTCTTTCTCGGTTGGTCTATTGTCAAGTTTTATGGTTCAACCACAAGATTCATGAATATTTCTATGACATGCACACTACACATTTTAGTCTTGTGTATATCATATTTTCATGAATTTGTTGTGGCTAAGATTAATTATATAATTATTAGATATGTGTGTGCAAGATTATTGTCACTGGAATAACTTATTGAACTTGTAGCAGGAAGACAAAGGTCCATGTAGACATTAAGTACTTTATCTGTAATTTAACTACTTAACAAATTAATAGTGTTTTATTTCCTTCAATACACTGCACTATACTTGCATATCGACTTGTGTGCTTGCTAATGTTACAGCATTGCATACAAGAATTAAATTACATCTAGTAAGACTAAAGATTTTGATTAACGTTATTTTTAAAATTGCATATGCTAGGCATCCAATGATGCACTGATTCTAGACTCGAAGCACAAACCTTTGATTTGAGGCCTATTCTTAGAAAACAACAAAAATAGAAAATAGTGCTATTATCGTCAATGACAACATCAGCACAATGAAGCCAACACTAATCCAAAGACCATTCAAAAATACATCATCATCATCATCAACCCGTAGTCTCTCCGGTCATTTGGGAGAGTATGCGACGCGAAGCAGTAGTAATATTTATCAATTTTTTGCGATCCTTGGTTTGATGGCATAAGACTTGTTGATCCATATTAGATTATTAGTCCATTCAAGAATGTCATCCATCCAGCATTTACGTTGTTTACCTCTACACCTGAATCCTTTTGCAAATCTCAATAATAGCAATGCGACAGGTCCATAAATTGATACAAAGCCAAAATTCAGCTAACCATTCTAAGATTTGTTATATTTCTTATACTATTTAAACTCACTTTTGAATTGTATTGTTAAACAGCTGCAGTGCTGTGCAGTGTCCAACAATGGCTGGTACCTGTATCGACAGAGTACTTGGTTCCTGTACTTTGGAGCTCAAGACAACAGGGGCGTTACTTATGAAGGTAATTCGTGCTCTAAACATAACGAACACCGCCATAACGGATAATTTTTTTAACGTAACTACTTGCGTCTTTTTGCATCTAAGTGGTTAAATTTTAGAGTTGCTTATATATTGTAACATATTTTGCAATGCAACGACTCGTTTTACCAAAATTACAGGCCTGGTTGTAACATGAACACATATTTTTTGATAACATTGACATAGTGTCTCATAGAAGGATGAAACATATATGTTAATAGTGTGTTGACTAACTTGCTGACATTTAAAAAAAATTCTATATCAATATTTATTCTACTCTATGACTGTATTGAGGCTTAAGTATATTTTATAAATTGAAATTGTCATCTACCTTCAATTGTATTATTACAATTACTCCTATATTATGGAAGATGATTGCCTCTACATCCCACAGATTAGGACTGAGTGTGGAGTATTGATTGATTTATTGATTTTTTATAACTTTTTGCAATTTACTGATTGACTGATGACACGAGACTGATCGACCCTATGTCCCTGCAGTTATGCTGTCTTTAGGACAGGATTGATGACAGAGGCTGATATACCCTACTTCCAAGAGTCATACTGTGTTAAGGACAGACTATGGAGGTACATCAACATTGATTGACTGATTGATTGATTGATCGGCTGCTTGATTAATTGATTGATGACAGAGGCTGATCGGCCCTATGTGCCACAGTCGTGCTGTGTTAAAGACAGACTCTGGAGGTACATCAACCAGGACGTGTGTCAGAGATGGCGCATCGGACCCCCCGGCTCTCCTGTGGATGGGGCAATCAACCGTGCTCTCTACTATACTGTAAGTTGTTGTTGTTGCTCACCCAGGATGCCAGCCGTGGTGCTGACACCCTCCATCATCTTATTTAGAGGGGACAGGGAAGAGGTTATGATGTACTGTAAGTACTGCACCATACGGTCTTGCCTCAATCCTTCATCGGTGTCAATGGTAGGACGCAATGAAGACAAGAAAGAATCACCACAGCTCCCTATAGCAGTACACCCTATACAGTTCCCAGTATAAGTTGAGTTGAATTATCCCAAGACAAATCCAATCTGATATGTTGTCAATCCACGTTGTAACTTGTCTACAGCAATTTCTAATTCTGGGAACCAATTTGTTGTTTTCACCAAGCTAAATTAACAAATTTGGTTGGTGAAAATCTTTTTATATTAAAATCGTTTTATGTTTTTATAATATTTTATAGTTTTTGCTCTTGGACCTTATATTGAAAATTTAATAGTGGTGAAATAATGGCAATCTTTATCTCTAGAAGTATGTGAAATTTATCGTAACAAGTACGAAATTTATTGAAAAACTGGTAGTTTCTATAAACCTATTTTACATATCTTTCTCATTGATTTTTGTTCATTGCTAATTAGCTACTAAGAATTGCTGTTAGTTAGAGATTTATTGTAAATTATTGTATACCTATCCTATTCATACTGTAACAGTGATTATCGGGTTGTCTACAATGTCTAACACTTTTAGGTGTCTAAAAAAATAATAATAAATGCCAAAATTTTTAGCAAACCACTATAATATATATCAAATATCTTCGTACTTGTATTTCAGAACATGATTGA
Organism: Enchytraeus norvegicus; assembly: GCA_034695365.1. Lineage (NCBI taxonomy): Eukaryota > Metazoa > Annelida > Clitellata > Enchytraeida > Enchytraeidae > Enchytraeus > Enchytraeus norvegicus. Next base: position 11,133 of record JAQFZF010000211.1, read on the forward strand.
TATATCGGGTAAATGTAAATGTAATTAACATCCTAAACTGTACTTTGCTTATAATAGATCTACTCATCTATCTCTGTCTCTAGTGCACTGCCAAATGGCAGGTCCAGGGTACATATTCTTGAAACACAGTCTGCTATCACGCTCACTAATGAGCACCCCGTCGACTATCAAGTTGATCCCATCGAAAAGGCATGCCTTAACCAGACCCACAATGTAACCTTTTTTATTTGGAATATATATTCTGACTTCTGAGGTGGTTTCCCGTTGCTTTCCTCGGTACAAAAATATCTGTGTTAGTCGCTTTTTGCGAAACATGTGCTGTTTTCAGTTGGTCTATTCTCATATATCCCGGATCCAACACGGGAACTTATAACCTACTGACATATTTCATGTTCTGTTGTTGTAGGGCTGCTTTGACGCTGGCTACAACTACATGATGAGTAATTCAGTCATCCTCATTGGACTTGGACTTGCTGTTGGCTTATTTCTTGTAAGTCAATCATTTTAATGTCTTTCTAATATTTAAAGTACATCTCCGTGGTTCATTGTTAAGCGTGTCGGCTATTTTGTGTCCAATTTTGCGCAAAGGCGGGGTTAAGATTCCCAGTCAAGTCAATCAGAGAGTAAAATCTCAGATGTACAACGGGCCAACCAAGCCCACCATCCCTTCGTGGCTTGTTTAATTAGACGGAATTAGTAAATAGTAGACGACTACTTCAGAAGACTGCAAAGGTTAATCAAAGGCCTGGCGTATGATCTTAGTGGACCGAAAATGAGGCTGGCGACCTTACTGCAAGATAAATAACAATTGTCACCTATGTGCTGAAGGCGCTTAGAAATGGAATCAGCTCTGCACTGGGTGTTAGTATTGAGTCTATTGACTCGGTGACTTTGACCTCGAATATTTAATTAAATCAACTGATGCTATCAAATTTCAAGTAGGCCAGTATATTAGTAAAAATGAATATTTTATTGAAAAAGTAATAAATGAAATTCAACTTTCTGTCACGTCAGTTTGTGTTCTATTAAAAACAGATAAGTCTCTAGATCTGTTATATATCTATTATATTAGTATCTTTCATTAATTTTATAATAAAATTCAAGATATCTAAGCCTATGGCCGCTTTATAAGTGTAAACCGATGGAATAAGCTTATCCCAAATACAAACACACATATGCTATATATCATACCTCCTTAATGTAACTCGAAAACCATGCGGCTAATAAAGCAATTTGATAATAATTTTACGTAGTATTTGAGCTGAATGATGGGATTTATAAATTTGAGACTTTATAAAAAGGTGAATGTCATCATCGTATTCATATTTAGATTGTATTTGTGAATTTTGTAGATTATTGGCATAGTGGTGTCTGGCTTAATCATCTTAAGAATAAGAAAATCGGAGAAAACTGGATATTAGCCGGCATGGACTCATTCCGAGATAGTAGTATGGTACATTTAGAAGCAGAATGTCTGCTAATTATTATTTGTATTGTTGAATACTGAACTGTGTGTTATACTGAACACTTTGTGGTACCTGCTCCTTTTCAATGTTTAAACACATTGTTCTTTTGTAAATTATATCTTTTTAAAATCAGATCTTTTACTTGATCTGTTATTTTTGTTGAAGTTTTAATATATACTTTACGCAAGATTTTAAACAGACATTTTCTATCGCATCATCAGACTTCATACTCTATTTTAGTAATTTTAATTTTACTATTGTTAAGCTATCTTTAATCATTATGTTTACATTCTCCATGATCGAATCTTATTTCTCTACAATTTTAAGATCCGTCTTTTGTAAAATTTTTGCTCAAACATTCAAATCATATTATATTCAAATCTTTCAAAGATTATATTATGCTAGTGGAAGTGACTATGACATTATGAAACCACTCAGTAGTTGTATTTTGATTTCATGGGTGTCTTAAAGTAAGTAACTCTGCTTTTGAAGGCTGTTCTGTGGATAAACTATTTGTATTAACAAACATAGACCTGTGAGAGCCATTTAATTACGCATACAATGAAATTTGAATCTCTGCAATATTCAGATGTAGACCTACTGATGATAATAATATATTTAGCATATTTTGTTCAATAAATAATTATTCTGATGAACCGTCTGTCGTCAAATTTAATATTTATCCAATTTGGTCAACCTGGACCCCAACTTTTAAAAAATATATAATTGATGAGGTTTGATTTTCTTTCTTAAATTTTCAAATCAAATTATAATCAGGCATTAATGTAGTAAATTTATAATTCAGTATTCTTCTTTAAATGTTCATTATTCTAATTCTTATTAACATCATAACTATTATTGTTAACACCACTATTATTTGTATTGCAAATTATAAAAAGTCGTCTTTTCAATTCTCGAGCAGGCAATAAAGGTGTGCAATTTCAATCTTGCATTTATATATTAGAACAATAACATGAAACAGAATGTTGGAACACTTTTCCAAGTGATGTACTAAATTGACGGAACAATATAATATCTAATAATAATATTCATTTCTAAGTTTTCTTTAACAATGATGTGGCATAGAGATCACCGGGGTCAGTGCTCTCTATGCCACCTCATTTGGACCCCAGGTTGACTGAATATGCCCTATGTCTCTAACACAGGTCACCGATAAAAAAGTTATTGTCCAAATTTTCTGAAATTTTTTCTGACTGTGTAAGGAGTTGCTAGAAGATATCACCCAAGCACAAGACTGGACTACGCACAGAAAAAAAGATATCGACATTTTGGTACCCCTGGGGTCCATTTGGACCCCAGGTTGACTGTGGAAGGTTAAACAAAGTAAATTTGTGAAGAAAGTTGTCCCTAATCCTATAAATCTTCTTGTTTATCACCGTAACCGTTATACCTTCAATGCATGCAAGAATAGCTTTGCACAAGCCGGGCAATGAAACACCAGTTTAACGTTCGTTTCATTGTGTGACGACGAACACATCAGGAACCCTCAACACGCAGCAAATGTCAAAAGAAATGAGAGGTCTATACTAATATAATTTATTTCTATTCAGAAATCTCGACTTCAAAAGTCACATATCCTTCGTCTGCTTCACTTCGTTTTTATATATTCGACGCCTGCGACAGATTCGCCCTTCACTGGACAGGAACTCTACTATTGTACTAGTTAATTAGTGTGTTTGACCGTTCTGAGTTAGACTACTGTAACTGTTTGCTAAACTTTCTGTGTAACACCCACAGGGCCTCTTTTAAAAATTATTCTTTATTTTCAAACATGTCAGCCACACATGTGCACAGGGTTTCCTTTCTTAGTTTCTGTTTTTTTGTCTTTTATGTAGTCTTCTTAATTAATCATATCTTTGCCGTAGGCTAAGGAGCGCACAATGCAGCAAGCGCAGATGCCCGATTAACTAGTACCTATTGGTCGTTTTCAATATACAGGCTATACTACGCCTACAGAACTCCGCTTTTCAATAAAAACTTTATAGGCTTCCCCATCTCAGGACACATAAAAATCAAGATTGCATTTTTTACTTTAGGGTAATGAACTTTGGTAAACCTTTTTATCATGATACCGACTCGCACGCAGCCTTCATTCGTCCGGCACTAATCTTCTAAAGTGCCAGACATTCGAACTAAAATAGGCAGACGCTCTCTCAGCTATGCTGCTCCAACACTATGGAATTCCTTGCCACAAGATTTGCGATTTTGTACATGCATTACTACCTTCCAGGGCAAGCTCAAAACTCATCTCTTCCCACCCTAGATCTTCCCTAGCAGACATTCTTGCCTTAGATAACGGACTTGCACTGTTTTGAATCTCGCTTTCTCTTTTGGCTTGTGCATTTGTAGAAGTGTTCTAGTGGTTGGATGCTGTCTGTAGTTGCACATCCCGCTTGGGACGTCCCTGACATCGCCTTCGTGTGAGGAATCGGACGTTAAATCCTCATTGATTGATTGATTGATTCTAGTTGAGCTAATAACATCCTACAAACCTTCGCGCAGTCTGTGTTTGTCTGCCACTTATCTGCTATTACACCAGATATTCAATCTTCGTTAAGCAGACACTCGTTAAGCTTGTTCTTCCTCCAAATTATGGAACTCTTTGACACGTGATTTGCCATCTTGTACATTCAATCATACTTTACAGGGCAAGTTGAAATACACAGAAGGTTTCGGGTTCTATTTCCGGCCACGCCTTCGTGAGTTGGTTAATTGGAAGTAATTAATACGTATTGGGTTTCTGGTCCGGAAGATTTGGAAAGTCACCATCAATAATCAAATAGTCAAATTATGAACTAATAAAATTTTATTGTATACAGTGGGGCTGGCGACTTCACCGTCAGATAAATGACTTCGTTATCTTTATGCTACAATCGCGATCAGCGTCGCCTTTACTCCTATATACTGGTCAGTTAGAGAACAGGGCGAAAAGAAGTTATAAATTTTCTTAGAAGTTTCTTTCTTTTCTTATAGTATAATTTTTATTTCCATTATCGAACCAACGTTAAATTTGAACTTAATAGCTTAACAAATAAGAACCTGTATGCCAATTATAGATAATGGCTAGAGCTGATAATTATAGTATATGCATTTAATCAAAACATAAAACCAATAATAATAATTATGCATTAATGTAAAAGCTGAAGCTGCTTTTCTTCTCATTCAACCAGCTTCGCCTACTTAAATAGTAGTTCTATTTCGCTGATAGAATCAATTCTGTAAATCGATTGTGCCAGCTAAATGTTCTGGTATCAGCAAACCACGATTCGATTTTCCGACAGCTGGTTGAGCGAGAGCGTACAACTCCCGTCAATATCATCAATAATGGCCGGGAATTAGAGTGAATCCTTCTCCGAGTTACAATCACGCGTGATCGGAATTTAACTTCCCTTCCACTTGACATTCCAACGGTACAACAGAGTCCTCGACTACCAACCTTAGACTTATTTCAACCTGTATACAATTTAAGTGCTAGTAGGCCTATAATCAGGAGTAGGCCTATAGTTCGATTTCCCTAGTGGGTTCGGGAAAGTTGAGAATTGATCCCACCGACAACTGCGCTTGTTCGCAAAAGACGACTGAAGTCTGAAGGAGATATGCCTACGTCAGTTGAGAGTTGATGGCATGTGCAATGATTTCTATGTTATAAACCAATTGGTCATTCCAATTTTTAGACTTCGGATGTCTAAGCTGCCACATCGGTTGTAGCATTTTGCTTCATGGCTACTTGACTCTCCATTTTCCACTCGCCGATATGGGTCTTGACAAGCATCTGATATTCCTGACCCAGGAATTGTTATGTTGCGTTATAAGGAGAAAAAAGCGGCACACGAGGTGGATTTTATTTTATTTCTTTGGTTGGCCTATCACCCGTAGGCCTATAAGCAGGAGTTGACAATCAATCTATCAATCAATGAGGCTTTAACGTCCGGCTCCTCACCGGAAGGCGATGTCGATGACAACGCCACATATAGGATTATCTAACTATACCCATTCATTTTTTTTATTCTCTGCCTAGCTCAGATGAAGAATTGCCTAGTATTCTTATGCCTGACTTCAAAACGATAGGTTTAAACACTGTGTATAATTAATTGGCGTAATGCCCTTTCTCCAAGGCGCTGGCCCCTGTGAGCCGAATTTTGTTGCAATTATATTTAACATTTTTCTTAGCAGGGCTCAGTGGCGGCCGGATCTAGGATTCTCATACAATACAGGTCAGCTATCGATGCGTAGAAAGTGAAAAGTTTGAAGAAAGTTAACGACTTGACGTGCTCGCTGACGCCCATCAGACGCCGAATGTCATAATATTTTCATTCAGTCGAATGATTTCTTGCGGTGCACGGTCGAAGTATGGTAGAACCGATTAGACCGGAATCGTTATGTTATTCTTGTATAAAAATTATTTTATCAAATGAGAGTAACTGAGTAACTTGCTGCGTGCTCCGAGAATCTCCAGAGAAAGAAAACTAGGCTATAGATATATCAATAGATCAATAAAGTTTCCACACATTGATAATTTGTTTTACTATTTTTAAAGTAAATGTTCAGATTTACTTCAGAAACACGAGGCTTCTCTTCTGGACGACTCGATTCACTCGATTCCCGTGTTGGGTCCGGGATATTTGAGAATAGTTCAACCGATAACTGCACGTGTTTCTTAAGAGCCGACTAACGCAGATACTGAGGAAGGCAATGGATAACTATCTCAGAAACCTATATTCTCCTTGAACAAACGCATCGTTTTAGGTGTGGAAACGCAAAGTCTTTGTGATGAGACGGACTTATTGGGTTTGTCGATGGTGTGCCCATTAAGAAGCGTGATAGGTGATGGTGTGTATGAATTTTTACCTTGGACCTGTCACGTGGCAGAGCACTGGACAGATAGATAAACTGTCACAAAAAATTATAGTCTTAACCCCCACAGAGTACACGGCAGTTTAGTACTGACCACGCGGCGCTTTAAAATAAAGCTGCCTAATGTAGAAATTCAGCAAAATTTTCTATCTCACCTCATTATTAGAGAGAACTCGGTATAATATTGACCTTTTTGTCAGCAAGGCCTCTACTCAATGGTCGATGTTTAAGTGCACTGAGTAAGCTATGGAGAGAGTTTTGTCTGATGCGCTGGGTACGTGTGAACACGTTGTAATATTATCAAAACGGAGTCAGTCGCGCCACGGGATCTCATGGATATAACTGACGTTAATACTGTGTAGTTTTAGAGTTGCTTTTTCACACATAACATTTATTATATTAAATTAAGTCGCATTTTGTCAAGCGTAGGCCTACTTCAAATTATAATTGATTTATAATAGACTAATTAGTAATTATGCTAATCCTATCGGTGGCGGTGGCCTTGTAGAATCGTAGATTGGACTATTTTGTGTTCAGTGCTGTAATGACTCGGGGTGATAAGCCCAGTTCTAGAGCGCACATATTTCCTGTTGTTGTTACCTACCCATCAGACCAGCCGTGGTGCTATCTTCCCTTAATTATCTTCGTCATTTCCTTTCTTCCATTTCATTTCCCTTCGTCATTTCAAAGAGTGTAACATTTCAAAGAGTGTTTCTAAGAGTGTCATTTCAAAGAGTGTAACATTTCAAAGAGTGTTTCTAAGAGTGTAACATTTCAAAGAGTGTTTCTAATAGTGTCATTTCAAAGAGTGCAACGCATCTTTATATTTTTACAGCATTGACTTCACTAATCCAAGATTGTCAGGACTAATAACTCCTGAGTGTCAGAAATAATAACCCCAGATTGTCAGGAAGAACAAGCGTCTTAATCTTTCAGCGAATGGCAGGGCCTACATAGTGCGCTATAATTGAAAGGCACTACTAATCAGTACCCCTGGTATTAATAGCAGCGTGTGCTATTGATCTAAACTCTTTCTTCCTTTATTGATCTGAACGCTTCCAATTCGTTTCCAAATTCGGCGCTATCGTTAGAGCGTGTCTTGGCTGTATGTACAATATTGTACAGTGTATACCGACTGCTTGCTATTATAGCAATGGAGAGTAAGGTTGCTTGCCAAGGCTTACAACTCATAGTCTTCACTGGGCTTTGAATCCCGCGACCTCAAGATTCAGAAGCCGCAGTGCTACCATTAGACCACGGAGGCTCTCCGTGGAAGTACCCCGAGTGAAGAGAGTTAACAAAATATTATAAATAAAAATGGTCCAACGAATGTATAGCATGTACGATTGCCATGTGTGTCCATAAAAGAGAATAAGGAACAACAAACTTAAGCTAAGAGAAACTTCTGCAATTAGCCTACAACAGATAACTTTTATATCGTGCACTGTGAATCTGCAATTAATCACTACGCCCCTTGATTTAGGTTTGGCTATTGTTGTAAATATGTTCGTTCGTCATGTACGAAAACATAAAAGGATATTATTTTTCCTTCACTGGCCTCCTGAATGGGGAAGTTTATTGGATAAGTTACTTGTATCGTGCGTTCTAATTATCCTGAACAGTTTACCGTTGAATTCACTAACACTTGCACCGGTATACTGGAATTCTACCAACACATTGTAAGTACTACCTTTTGATACTAAATCATCAATCAGTAAAATAAATCGATATAATCAATCCAGTAATTAATTAAGTAGGCCTAGCCTAATCAAGAAAATGATTGCAATGCTCAATCAATAGATAACTTAAGGCTTCTATGAAAATTTCCGCCAAAGCAGGCAAAAACTGGACCTCTACAAAAAATACATAGCCTATAATATACAGTGTATTTCTTAACTAGGTGGGCTCTAATGCTCTGCCAAATTTCAGACCCACGGTATGAACATATTCATATTCAAATTCACGATCTTCTATTATGCTAACTAATGAGCACTCCATTGATCAACAAGTTGATTTCGTCAATAAGGCCATGCCTTACAGCATCCACAATGTAGTCTTTAGCTAGGGAAGATCTTGTTTCTGAGGTGGTTTCTCATTACGTTCCTCAATATTCTACGTTAGTCGATTTATAAGAAACAGGTACCTAGAATCCTAGAGTACTATATTTATAAGGACTTTGATAAGAAACACAGACAGTTTTCGGTTGACTCATACTCATCTTTGCTAATATGTAGAAATATGACCCTTGACGTCAGCAGAGTACTAAATCTGGTTTTTATGTTGTCATGTCAGGTTCTGGTTAGCAGTGTTGGATCCAGCAAACAAAAGAATAGCCAATCGAAAGCTGCACGTGTTTCGTAGAAGGCGACTAACGCAGTGGGTTAAAGAGATCCCTCAGAAACAAATATGGAATACAAATTCTATAGTTATATATATATCTTTTCTATTCGTATATATTCACATGTGACAGAACGTACATGTTAGTTTCCTTTCTTAGTTGCTATTTTTGTGTTTTTGTTATTTTCTTTGCCAATCCATGATTAATCATACCTTTGCTTTTTAATATCTCGACAAGTTGCTAGCGCCGGTACACGACAAACTTGCAACCCTTAAATTTTTCTTTTGTCGACCGACCCGGGACTTGAACCTGGATCACTTGCATGTGAGGCGAACACTCTATCGATGTCGCTAAATCCTCCCCCCCCCCCCC
>JAQFZF010000212.1:0-20175 GCA_034695365.1 Enchytraeus norvegicus
AGTGTGTCCGACTCGCGTTCCGTTGGTTTACTGTTCGAATCCCAGGGCTCGCCCGTCATTGATGTAGCCATTATGGCCGCGAAACTGACTTTGAATTCGGCATTAGCCTTTTTTTGTACTATTACTAGATGAGCAAGACATAAAGCTGACGGACATGTTTGTTTGATTACTATTTTTGTGAGTTTTCTTTAAGGTAAGTTTTGAATTGAGTTTTGTTTGAAGTATTGTACATTGTACTGTCACGATTATGAAACTACACGTAACTTGGAAGTTTTACATTTTATCATGCATGTTTTGAAGCGTTTCATTTGTGAGTTTTGAAATGAAGTTTCAATAGGGATTTTCAATAAAAGTACATTTTTTTACTACTCTAATGAGCAGCTACAATATTTCAATCTGTTTAAAATTCTGAACCAAAAGAGGTTGTGAACATTTACAAGGCAATAAATTATTCATCAATTATAATAATTAGCTAGTAGTAATTATTGCTGTTAATGAAAAATACTATTCTTCTATATGATGAAGCTTTTTGAATTTGGATGAAAATTAATGAAGTTACTGCGATGGATACTACATGCGAATTTGTACCTGTTGTCCTATTGTATATTTTAAAACTTATTTAGTACATTTAAGTTGTACTAAATGCCTAATACTTCTTACAGTGGCTTTGCCATCAACAACGTCTACATATGGCTTGTGGTGATTTCCCTGCATTAGTCACTGTTAAGAATATGTATTGATTATTTATTTATAAATCTATTCTAAATTAAGTTTCCCAGGTTCACACTTGATTTATAATACTTATATGTATGTATATAATTATGTTGCACACAAAATATTACCCGTTATATTATACACCTACGACTGTAACCGACATTACTGTGCATTTATGATGTGTGTGCTGTATATTTGTTCTGCACGTTGTAGTTTAACTATTTGTACTTGTGGTTCTATTATAAATTAATAAACGACTGCATATATTTGTAGCATGTCTTCACAGTGATGTTGTAGTCTAATGGTTAGAGTTGCACGCTTCTGCGCAAGTGATTGAAGACGCGTGGGTTCAAACCCCAGGTCAGACTACAAAATATAAGATATATTTGCCAGCACTCGTGGCTTGGTTGTGTAACTGACGCCTGATAAGTAAATCGTGTATCTGAGGTAGTTGCCATATGTGCTCTACATAGGTCAAGTGGTTTGATTACCCTGTTGGATGGGAGACTACAAAAAGGAATGAAGATTTCCCTGATATCGTCGTCAGATGATGAAACGGACGTTAAACTAATATTTATATTGATTGATAAACATGAGCCACACATGAAATTAAACAACTACCAAAAAATTAATAGTAAACTTCTTTATTTATAACTGAACTACAACACAGGTGTTGATGTAAATTCAACTAAAGATTGTTCATCGTACAAAGATGTAATTTATTCAAGTTCGTGCACTATACTCAAGACGTCCCTGACATCATCTCTGGATGTGGAAACAGACATTAAACTTACATAAACATATGATGACAAAACACATTTTATACGCTACAGTACTAGAGTCCCATTATAACTTATAGGTCAACAAAATGGAGTGAGATACATGAAGTTATTATTATTAAGTTTCCCTTACAAAAATTGATAAAATATCGTGAAATCGATTTTTGGTCAACTAATTTAACAACAGTTTATCAGTTTATCTTACTGAAATCAACTCTCAACTCTATAAATCTCAAACAAGTCAACAAACACTGATAAGATTGAGTTTTTGATGCAAGATAATCTGCGATTGAGTGAAACTACAGAATACCAGACATTTGGTCTGCCCCCACATCATCCTTGAATGAGGAAATGGATGTTAAATTCTTAAGCATTATGATCCATTATAATGCTAATACCACTTATTGATTACAAATGAATCAACCTAGGTCCCGATTTTCTCATGTCAGCGATTGAAAACCTGCTCTAATTGCAACATCTATACTTCTATAGTTTGTATATAGAAATACAGTAGCAGGTCAGTTTCCGAGCTCCAAGTTACGTTAGTCACCAGCAATGAAGATATTATCATAGTCAAAGTACCAAATTTTAAAATGGAGAAGGTTGGAAATGATGTCACAACTAGTTACGACGTTAAAGTAACTGAGAGTCGATTTACGACAACTCAATTCCCAGTTACGAAAACTGCAGTTATGACATCCTTCTCAATCGTCTTTGTTATAAATAAAGTACTTCTGGCGGCTCAAAGCGATACACGTAACTGAAAGTTCATAAGTCAGCCCAAGTTCAGAAACCAGTTCTAAGTGCAATGTCTATGGCTAGTGTATACTAGATATACATCAGTTCGTGCATAGTTAGGATGTTCATAGGCCGAGACGACGCTCCATTAGCATGTGAGGCTGTCCCACGATCTCTGCGTTCATCGGATCTACAATCATATGCATAGTAATCAATCAATCAATCAATGAGAATTTAACGTCCAGTTCCACACCCGAAGGCGATGTCAGGGATTACACATATGAATAAGTACACACATGTAGATTCTGCAGTGAAGGGAATGTGGTCTGCGCCATGACTTTGGTGTACTTAACCTTTGGTCACACAAATTCCGAAATGCAAATGTCTTGGAACATTGTCTACTGGATATGTCAGGCGCAAAGGGTACTCTAGCATTCGTTGTTCAAAGCGATTCTGAGATTTAGTTTAGAGTATAAAAGTATAAGAGTTTGTAAATTCATTGATTGACACAAACATGAACACATTAAAACACATCAAACATAAATACTTTATTGTCAGACAAAATAAAGACAACCGTCTCTGATGCTCTCTTTCTGTATATGAAAGACATTTTATTATATTAAATTTTATTTATTCTAATAATTTTCTATTAAAAGCTCTACAAATACTACTACGTACCATTCAGCATGTCATCGAACTCTATGTCGTCGATCTTTCCAGTCAAGATGTCTGACATGAGATGTGACGAAGGCAAGCCAGGCAGGCGCTCCATCTGATGATAATACAATAATTAAAATAATGGCAACAATGGCAGACTCCATATTTTGGGACCTCGAGTCTTCATTAATTAAAACACATTAGAACACTTTGATTACATAAGCACACAAATTGTATGCATTCTAATTAGTATTATATTTTATAAACATCATCATTAAATGCTAAAACCAAATTTCATTTCAGGTTCGCAGCCAGAGGGCTACACCAGTGATAGAAAAACTTTGGATTCGAACCGCAGACCTATTGATCAGCAATCCAGTTGCTTAACCATTTACGCAACCATCTCTTGACCCTGTGATTACGTACTATAATTTTCTATTATTCGTACCTTAGCGGCAATCTCACGCTCCACCTTCAGCCTCAACGGAGCATGGAGCCCCTGTGAGTTACGCAGCATCAGGAAATCATTCTTCTCTCGATTCTCGTAGTACTAAACACAAAATAAAAATTTAGTAAATAAAAGCCTATATAGATATTTCCACAATTTAAATAGAAAAATGTATATTGCATACATACTTTTAATTAGAATTCTATAGTTATAACGCTCTGTATGCATTTTTTACACTCACATACTCGGGTTTTAATAAAAAGTTAAGTATTTTATTTCACTTTTGAAACATACTGTACTGCTTATAATTTATAAATGGCATGAAATCAATCATAATTTAGAATTTAATGCAGATAAGTCGAAAGTCAAATTAACGTCAGTTTCGTAACCATGAGGCTACATCAGTGACGGATCGATGGTTGAGTACTGGGATTTGAACCGAGCAACTATAGAACCATACAGTAGGATGCCAAAGTGATGTCCCACTAGCTCAGTCATTCAGAATACTAATAGCCAATGTTCCGTCTAACATGCGCCGCTGTGGCGGTCTCACCTGTTATCAGAATATGTAGCGCAATAGTTTCAAAACCCGCACAGAAATGTTGGCTGCATATGGTTTTGTTGAACTGAATGTATATATGCCATTATAAGAAACATAGTTCATATAAACAATAGATCAACCGAAAGCTGCACGTGTTTCGTAGAAGAAAACTAATGCCGACACTAGTTATGGAGACCCTTCAGAAAACAAAGTTGTCTCCAAGAAAACATGGCATACAAACGCTACAGTTATATGCCATGGACCTGCCGCAGCAGTGCACTGAGAGAGAGACAATAATTCACAATAACAACTTTTTTTTAAAATGTTTTGCTCACTCAGAAATGGTGCTGTTCAACATCCACTAATGCTCCGCACACAGGAAAAACATTAATACACAGGAAAATATTTAGAGTGAATGATGATAACAGTATCAGTTATTTAACAAAAGAGATGTAGGAGCACTTACGTGTTTCTCAGAGAACTCGAGAGGATGGTTGTTGATCTGAACAGCGGAACCTTTCTGCCTCATTCTGTCAAATACACAAATCAACAAATCTGCAATATACTATGGTTCCGTTCATGAACGCAATAATACCGTTACCTAGTTTATAAATATAATTATCTTGTTAAGTATTCTAGAGATGTCTTAGCATGATCTACTATATTAAACATGAAACATTGATTAGTGATTGACATTGGTTTCAGAAACCAGACCTCAGTAAAGGATACAAAAATGTTAATTCTCAGGTTATAAATAGATATATTAATTAACCAAAACAAGAAATTTATGTGAATATTTAACAACAAAAAATCGTTACCAAGCCACTAGCCGTCACTCGATACTAAGGCAAGCACGCTAACCAGAAAACGATCAATAAATGATACAATGTTCACTAAAAATGTTCATTATAAAATAAATAAACTTGTGCTACATAACACATACCCACTGGTCATAGGATCTTCAAGCCCAAAGGGTTGGGAGAGGTCGACAGGCTTCACCAGACAACTGCCCTCAGCGTGGGGTCGCAGCATCAACTGGTCACTCTGCATCGTCAACACAACAGAATCAATCTATTACGATCTAACATCCGGCACAGGTTTATCCACAGAAAATATTAAGCAGAGACTCGTACCTGTAGCAATTGTGAAAATTGATCAAATGTGCTTGACCGATATTCTCCAAATATTAACAGATAGTGTGGAATAAATTTAGGATTAGGAATGGGTTTAGGGTAAGGGGTGAAGGTTAGGCAAACTCTAACCTCAAACCATACCACGACCCTAACACAATAAGTGAATAAAATACTGCATCACACAGGCGCGAGTCATAATCATAGCCTAAAATTATAATTATATTTATCGATGAATCCCGGTATAGTGGAAAGGTATGTATTACCAGATACCGGTAGTGTTTGCAATGAGATTTCTTTAAGCATTTTTTGAAAGCTAAAACCATAATAAATAGTTTTAATAAAGTGCTAAATATGAAAGTTAATCAGGCAAACTTATGTAAAGTGTCATAGATTGCATTAAAGACTGAGATTTACACATAAATTACAAAGAGAATAAGAACTCAAATTCTCAAAAACCTAACTTCCCAATTATGCCAAATTTTGGTAAATCATTTCTTAACGATTAAAATCAGCAATGAACAACTTCGTAGAATTATATATTTAATTTATTAATAAATAAAGTGGTAAATGTTACACACCATTTTCACAGGAGTCCCGCCCTTACTCGTTATACAATTATCTAAAATAAATTTATTTAGGAAATAATTATGACTGAGCAGCTTTCTGTTTATCTTCTAATATCGCTCACATAGATACGTGGAGAACTTATAAGAGCTGACTTTCTGAAGCCTAGTCTTCTTTAAATATAAAATTAAACGCATGACTTGTCGTCTACAAATGGGTAGGGGAGAGGGTGGGAGATAGATCTCCTTAGGCAAAACGAAAACGTGGGGGATGGTGCGAATTTCGGGGATGGGGTTGGGTGTGTTACGGCGTTGTATACTACCCAACTCCTCCCCCCCCACCCAGATTTGCCACTACAATTTTTTGAGGGGGGATTACTGAATGATTCCTATAACTTATAAAAACGGGGGCCTAAGACCTTTATGCTAATCAAGTCAGGGACCTCAGGCCCCTGAGGTATGAAATTTAAAGTACTTACAGCAAGTCGTTAAATGGTGGCGGAACAAGGCGGAACGTCGTTCGAGGGCCGAGTAAGAATACCCATCAGCGTTACTGGGCCCTTCCTGTACGGGGCCAGTGTCCTTCGCTAAGGAATCAGACGTTAATCTTACAGCTGTTTCAACCAAGGAGATTATAATATAGAATATTATAGTATAGTTAATAGAATATCATTGGTTTCAACACATCGCATGCTGGAATTAACTGTTGGAACTATCTGTTAAAACAATTTGTTGGAATATCTGCTGGAACTAACTGTTGGAACCATCCATTGAAACCATGAACCATCCATTTTAACGTCGGAACACACGTTGAGCCACATGCTGAAACAAGGATTTGCAGGAACTCTCTAGCTGTTTGAATTATCTAATGGAACAATATTAATATTATGTTGGAACTATCAGTTGAAATTATCTAATGGAACATTCTTAAGTTAAGCCTGCAGTAACGCCTATAGATCACTCCATAGACTAACAAGTTGATGCCATCAAAGTATGTAAGCCTCTACCACGCCTAAAATGTAGCCTTCACTTGGGAAGATCTGGCTTCTTAGGTGGTTTCTCAATGTTTTCCTCAGTATGCCTTACTAAGTCTAACGATATACGTGCAGTTTTCAGTTGTGCTATTCTCACGTTTCCCGGATCGAAAACATGAATAAACTGATAGGCTAACTCATCAGGTGACTAGATAAATAAAAATGATTCATGAGGTTATTTCAACTCTCAAATATTTACTGCAAGCATTATGCCTTTACAGTTACTCAAGCACAAACTATGATAGTTCATACTAGGCTAAGCATGCAGTGTGTACAACTAGGCCTTAGCAGTGGCGGATCTAGGATTTTTATTGGGGGGTAATAATGTGCATTTTTCTAGACAGGGGCAGGTTAAATCGAACGGGGTATTGAGGGTGACCAGTGGATATAAAAAACAAGATGATGAGGATTTAATTAATTCAAAATGTTTCCCAAATTTCATATAATTTCATATTGTCCCTGATGTCGTCGTCAGACGATAAAGCAGACATTAAATTCGCATTGATTGCTTGATTTGATAAAGTGGCCAACTGCCCTCGCCGCCGCCCACCTCGAGTTTGAGTAGCATAGCCCTCAGGCCCTCCTAAATCAACCCTGGGCCTAAGTGAAAATGGGTTAAAAACGGTTAAACAAATCGCACAAGTTACTAAGTTAGACCTAATAAAAAGTAATAATAATATTAAATATTAATCAAATTATTCAGTCACCGAGCATAGCGATATCAGAAGTTATGGTAGGCCAAGAACGTAGATCACAAAACACAAGATACCGTCGGAGGCGCCACATAGCAGTATTTACACAATATAATCGTCAATGTTGTTATATTCTATTAGAAATTATTCGCTCTGAAACGGTACGAAATCTTCTTCCAATGTTACCAACTGACTGATGCTCAGAAACGCCACCCAATAGATGATATTAAACGCTACGAAAGCTGCTGGAAAGATGACTCTGGAATATTTGTCGATGGCGCAGGCCAGTTTTACCCCTCGGCTACTCTCCCGGGTCGAAGGATGCCTGCCCAGTACCCCTGCCTGCCTTGAAGGCAGTCGCAGGTCCATCTGCCCTCCTGCTTGCCCTGAATGGTATCGAAGGTCTACCGGTCCTCCGGTCTGCCCTGATGGGCCTCGACCGTCCATAGGGGCTCCAGAGGGCTGGGTTTGGGGTGGTGACGTAGCCAGCAGGTGATGTGGGGGTTGGACCAGTCTGGCGCTGTACTGTGATTGGTCGACTGTGGTCATGTGACGTCTGGTTAAAGAAGACTGGGCGGAGTTATAGAAACCGGAAGTGTGAGGAGAGATGTGTGACGTCATGTGTCTTATATTACCATTCGCTCTCGGAGTTTCAGCGAAGTTCTTTGAAATTTCCTGAAAGTAAAATGAATAGAAAAGTTATGGTCTGATCAAATATTAATTAATCTGCAATGCAATGCAATACAATTCCTAATTAAAATTAAAATTTGGCTTTCAAACTAATTTTACTGAAACAAGTTTAAACACCTTGTAAAGTAGAACTCTTGATTATGGTCTTTTTCAAATGATGAAGTCCAAGACATACCGCATTGTGCTGGTCCGTGCAATTCGTCTGAATGAAAATATTTCCCTTGGTCGGATGAACTCCATTGGAATAAGGTTTGACGGGATCTTGGGATCGTCCGGCTGTTCCACTGAACCCCTCTCTAGAGACGGTGCCTTCGGGCTTGTGCCCAGCGCTTGCTGATGTTTTGTAGAGGGAGATGGATGGAGGATGGATGACTCTTGTGAGACTGAGAGCCTTACAGTTACCGAGGTAGCTCACAGAGGCGTACTCTAATAGTGAAGCGAACACCATGGTGAAGCAGGTTACCTACAGTGGCAAATAATAACAATGATAATGAAAATGTCCGTTTTCTCATCCAAGGATGATATATGGGATGTCATATCTATCTGTCTATCCAGTGATCTGCCACGTGGCAGGTCAAAGGCAAAAATTCATACACACAATCAACTATCTCGCTCTTTAATGAGCACACCATCGACCAACCCAATAAGTCCGTCTCATCACAAAGGCTTGGCCATTTCCACACCTATAATGATGCCTTTGTTTAAGAAAATATAGGTTTCTGAGATGGTTTGCCATTACTCTCCTCAGTACCTGCGTTAGTATCTGGACGTCACATGAACGTCAGTATTAATAAAGCTAGTTACACTAGTTATTAAATCATCCATCTGTAAAAATATATTTAAAAGCCTCTCTTTGCAAATACCTCCAGTATGTAGCGTCCAAAGAATAGTGGAAGTCAAGTCGACGAGAAATCAATTGCGATTGAGTTATAATACATGTAAATACTTTCATATCAATGCGATAAATTTCCCCATTAATAATACTAGACTTCTGTAAGTTATACTTCCACGTACCAGATAAATATCGATGCTCTTGAGGTAGCTGATCTTTGGCAGAGAAGCGTTGGTGCTGGAGATCAGCGTGGTCATGGTAAGGACGGTTGTGATGCCGAGAGCCACACGGGCTGGAGAGGCGTCACGATGAAGCCAGAACGAGATCCATGAGAGGACGACGATGAGGCAGGATGGGATGTAGATGTGGATGATGTAGTAACCGATGTTCCGTGAGAAGTAGAAACGACAGGCGAGCCGGGAGTAATCACCTGAAAACATTTTCCGAAATAACGGATAACAGCCTTGCACTGTTTTGGATCTTGCTTTCACTTTCGACTTGTGTATTTGCAGGAGTGTGTCTGGTGGCTGGATGCTGTCTGTAGCCTAGTTGCACATCCCGCTTGGGACGTCCCTGCTTGACATCGCCTTCGGGTGAGGAACCGGACGTTAAATAATCATTGATTGATTACTTGATTGAAATATCATTAAATCTTTGTCTAATTAATATTTAATAGTTACCAATAAATTTAAATGAACACCCATTTTTTAATCGATTAACTTCCCTTTCAATTCATATATCTCATCACTGGCAAGAAAATGAATGCTTAGTCAAAGCAGTTGATTTTTTTACAATGTAATGCTCATGCAATCTATAGTCTTGCAAAATAATGTAATAATCTTACAAAGAAATTACTTCCGTACTACCGGACTGTTATAATCTTACAAAGAAATTACTTCCGTACTACCGGACTGTATTCGAGATAATTGTGATAGCTGTGTAATAGTGTATGAGGTATAATAATGTAAAGTTGAAAGATATTAAAACTTAATTAATACCGGTTGATAGGACTTCCAGTTTGGTGAGAGCTCGGTAGCCTATGATGCTAAATTGTGGTAACTGTAAAGATTTCTCCATCCGAACTGAAGCTTGAAGTCCGTCCTTCCAGTTATATATAATGTGATGCACCGAATAGGCGTCTGCATTAAGTAATAATAAAACACAACAAAGGATTCATGTCCGTTTCCTCATCCGAGGATAATGTCAGGGACGTCATCTAATAATACAAAACCACTGTAAGCTTCTCAACTGGGTTAAATACTAGGTTGTAGTTCACGGGCTCAGCCGTCTCTCATGCGGTCTTCGGGCACATGACTAACTTTAAATTGACTTTAAGATTTCTTTAGCTTGTTACTAGGTTAGCAGTCTCGAAAGCTCAGTTTATAAGCGCACCTTCGAAGTTTTTCATGAGAGAACAAGAGGTGCATTGAGTCCCGTGGGTTCGAGTCCCGGATGAGCCGATCAGAATGTAAAATCTCGGACATACACAGGACCAGTAATGTATAATTGATATTTGATTAATCTAACTTATGATTTAGACATTTTGTATTAAAGTGATAGATATCATCCTGGATGATCGTTTCATTTTAATGTTTAGGGTTTCGCTTAGCTGATCCAATAGCCTGATGCTGAGTTAGACCAATTCAGAAGCTTGACTCCAGGAGTCCATCTTCTATGTATTGCACTTTGAGTTCAGAATTAATATAAAGAAAAGCTAGTGCTTCTTTTCAGAGGGCTCTTTTAATAGCTATTTAATTGCAGAGTCAAGGTGATCTAGTGTAGCCCCATGTTTGATAGAATCTTCGGCTGGAGTCCCAATATTCTGATCGCATATAGCTCTTTTGCAATCAAAGTAGCGAGAATAGCTTATACGCTAAACTAATAGCAATTAAAATTTATATTACGAATTGCAACAAAATAAAAAATTCTATTATTTTAAATGCTAGATTCAGATACTATCTATTATCTATATCGACTTTGTCATAAATTTTTAAGAATAAATTCGCAATCAAAACACATAGGCCTACACAGTACACACGACACTCAAAATAAGCACATTTGAAACTTTGCCAATCAAATGACAAATTGTATAATCCTATGTATTTCTACTATGAAATTGTTCGATACTAATATTACAAGAATGTGTTTGACCATTGTTGACCTCAGTTATGTTTCAGCACTGGTGATTTGCCAAACTGCGTTACGAGTGGACCTGTTAATATTCCTGTGCTGTTTGAGACGCCCCTGTTATAGTCGCATGATGATGAAACGGACGTGAAATTCATATTGTATTTTATGATGCCAATACTCACAGCTCTCTATTTCCAGATTACAGACTTGAGTGTCCATAGGAAAATAAGTCAAATCCATTGGGCACGTGGACGTCACAGTCAATCTAGAACATATATGCAGAAAGATGAAGCATGGTTAAACTTAGTAAACAATAGTTACTTGAAGAGTTACAGCATAGATGATGAAACGGACGTTGAACTCAGATTATTGCAGCGGATATCAACAACAATAATCAATTCTCAAGGGAGCGAATTACTATGATGATAGATTGAAGAAACTAAACTTCATTATTTTGAAGACATGGTGACTGAGTGAGAATGATTGAGATCTTACAATTGAGCCTTTATTATTGGGGTTTCAAATTTGTTAAAATTGGTTCAATTGAGGTGAAAGTCATCAATTTGTTTCAATTTTCTTGTTATGACTTCAGAGTAATGAACAAACTTCAATTTGCACATGTCAGACTCAACGACAATTTTTCAAAGTTAGTTGCGCAAACTGAAAATGAATGGAATTGTTTACAGATTGCTTATATGTTGACAGATTAGTTGATGTCAACTGTCCCTAAATCACCATCGGTTATGAACCGGACGCTAAATCCTCATTGTATTATACTGTACTGTATTATGTTTATATATGTCCGATTCTTTTAACGTAACTAAATTACAGCCTGTTCATTAAAAATCAATTAACTGCACTGTTGAGCTAATCACTAATTAATATGAACGTGTGTTCTCAAGGTGTGCATTATTGCTGTATCAAACTGATCATCCCATAGAGAGCTTAGAATCAAGGAGAGCTTATTTGTATTTACTTCCTTCCGTAAAATTTAATTGCTCTATTATATGGCTTGTTCTATAATTGCATCTATCGTTCGGCTTTCATACGTTAATGATTCTATAATAATAATGTTATAAATTGTGTGTTCATATTATTTCGTTATGTACTATAATATCTTGCAGTTCATTCAAATATTAGGTGCTTTTCTCTTCATGTATATATTTCTCTGTAAGTTTGTTTCTGATTAACGAGATTATGAGAATATTTTTGTTGTATGGTTCCGCGAGCATGCTCGGACACGATAGGACTGATCCAAAGATGTTTTATTAGCTGGATGGAGCATTTGTCAACAAGGCGTTATTATGACATTCGATGCTATATTTTCTAAATAACTTATAAGCTTACTCTTTCTTTGTAAATCGATATCAAAACTAAGTAATTCGTATGAATGTAGATGTAAATACTACTAAATGATTATTAAGAAGAAGTATTAACGTCTGATATTCGTTGTATTAAGAAGTTTTTTAAATAAAAAATATTCATTGAGAACGGACTGAATCGTGACCCGGCTACTCGAAATTGACTCGATTGAAAGAGCCGCGAATGCAAACCGCATTAAACATCTGCGGAGCGATGGAGAGCCTTTACCAAAGAAAAAAGGTCTCTCGCTGATCCCGGTAGTGTTTTGTATCTGCTTCAGATATGGCTACCATCACTCACTCCAGTCTAATAAAACCCTTCCAGTGCTAATCCAAGGATAATACTCTAATCCCACATCGTCGTCCGGCTGATAACAAACAGTAACGATCTGATTGGACGTCATGACAATACGGATTGATATTTTATTTAACCAAATTCGTAACCCGCCAGAAATCAGGAATCCTCCGCGAGATTTCATCTATTGGATTAGCTTGTTATTCCAAAAATTTGGACCAGAATAATGTTATCACTACTGACAAATGCTGACTTTCACAAGATTTGCTATAGTCAATGCCTCGCATATGATGAAAACAAACAGTACTAGTCCACAATGCTGCTCTAGGTGAAAATGAAATACCTACTTTATCAAAAGAGCACAAATATAATTGTATTTCTTCTTGAAAATTCTCAATCTGTGAGTTATAGTCAATTGCGTAAAAGCTTCCTTTCCGCTACTGAATTTATAGCTTAGTTTACGAAAGCAATTGCCTATTAATTTTAAAACTTTGTTGCGCGCCCGAAAGTCTGAACTAAAAATTAAAATTTCGGGACATAATCCAATGATCAATGAAATTTTTACGTCTGGTTCCTCACCTGAAGGCGATGTCAGGGACGTAAACAGACTCTTTCTACAGACAAAAGACAATGAGAGAGAACTCATCATGTTCAATCATATTCATCACTATTTGCCAGGAGTGGTAGGAAATAATAATTTGTATTTGTGATTACAAATACAGAAACTAAGAAAGGAAACTATCATGTAGAAATGTCATGTGTGAAAATATGCGGATAAAAAAGAATACTTATCCTACCTGAGACTCTGTGTGATGAAGCCATCAGGTTTGATGCGGAGGAAGGCGTTATGGGTGGTGGCCGTGTGGAACCTGGACATCTTTGAGGTGGCGAAGAAGGTGTCTGGCCACCAGATCTTTCCCAACATCTCATTACTGATGCACAGCTCGTCTTCCTCGTCTGTGAAATTGAGCCTTGGATCCCTCCAGTACTGGCGGAAATAGAAATCCAGCGTAAAATCCTGCAACAAAAATGTTATATTTATTTATTTAATTTATTATTTATTAATTTTACTTTGGTTGGCCACACGGCTATAATATTTCCATCTGTCAATATTTCTATATTTATTTTAAAGCTTTCAAAACTGGAAGGTAACATCAGTGACGGGGCGCCAGAACTAATCGCGCCAATTAAAGACTGCGAAAGAGGTTCTTCAGAATATGAGTCTTGATATTTATAGTAACGGAGTAAACTATAATTGCCCATAATCAAGGCCTAAACGTATTCTTTTATGATATTTTCAATAATTATAATTATTATATATTCGAGAGTGACCATTCGTTAAGTTAACTAATACTCACGCAACGAAATGAATAGTGCATAAAAAACTTTCGAGAAACTATTTGAATTTTCTTTTTAAATAACTTATCGCGCAGAGCTCTGAAGATCGCATGAGCATGAAATTACATTAGAAGTGATATCGACATTATTCAGATTGATTTTTCTTTTGGGTCAAGATCAAAGTTAAATTTAGAATTACTTTTCTAGGTAAGGTTGGTCACACAGTGATAATATATCAATCTTTATAGAAATATCACGAGTTAGACATTTATCTAGTACACGACTATATATCTATTAGGACAAATTTACTGAATTTATCAAGAAATTTAGTTTAACTCCAAGAACGACATGTATTTACAATGTACGAGAGTACTCGTACATGCAGAATACGCCTTATGCATCCATACCCTCTATAGTAGGCATACGCCTACGCATTCACGTTCTCACTCTCTTGCTCCCAAGAATTGTAAAGATACGATTATTCAACATGACCTTTCATTGCATTATTTTACTAACCGTTTGTTTCTGACATTGTAAACTAAAGCCGTCTCAAAGGACGGCTTCACCCAATATATTGATATGTAAGTTTTCGTCGATGTGGATTATAATTAGAATCATAATAATTTGTCCATCAACTGTTTGCCGATATGGTCCTTTGTGTCCAATTCTTATAAATTTCTGACTGTATGACATTGGTTCTTTGATAGACAGGGCTACTTCTTTGCAATATCGTACAAGAAACCAAAAGGGAGAAAATAATCATAAAGTTTATTATTAAAGAGTGGCACTTTCAGAAGCAATTTAAGCCTAAAACATTTGGGGTCAAATTTGGGTCTAATATAGTAGTTGGCACTGAAGCTCCTATTCATTATGTTAATAATGGAAATTTGACCCCCTTGTCTCCCGCCTAGAACCGCCATTACGTAATATAACTTATGTAGAAATTTACCTACTTACCATGTTTACTTCAGAAATAGAGCTGACACTGGAAACAAATATAGTAATGGATACATTTACCGGACCCCCTGTACGCAACATAAAAATAACAATATAAATAATCAACAAATTTTTTTGATAGTTGAAATAACAACTTATTCACAAGCTCAGTTGGTAGAATTTGCGCATTGGCGCTTGTCGTACCGGTTGTATATATTACCATATATTATATTTATACACATCTCATTGTGTTTTGTAATTTTCATTTTTTCTTTATTTAAAGGTTACGGTTAGTGGTGGGATTGGGCTTTAGAAAAGAAATTTGAGATGTGTTT
This sequence comes from Enchytraeus norvegicus, assembly GCA_034695365.1. Lineage (NCBI taxonomy): Eukaryota > Metazoa > Annelida > Clitellata > Enchytraeida > Enchytraeidae > Enchytraeus > Enchytraeus norvegicus. The sequence goes on from JAQFZF010000212.1 coordinate 15,217, forward strand.
AAATAAAGTGCAACTTTCGTATCGGTTCTAATTTTATGTTGAAAAGATCTGAGAATAAAATAATACTGTCATGGGTCCTACTAGTCCACTTTATACGGCGCCAAGCAATAATTCAATGCATCTTTACATCCGTTAAATCCGTTTTCACATTAAAATCCAAGTGAAGTGCTTGTACACGCTGTACGCGTGCATACCGAACTACAATTTCAGTGGTTAGTAGCCTACTACGTCCCTGATATCGTCGTAGTATTATGAAACAGGCGTTAATCTCATATTGTATTGACGTCCCTGACATCGCCTTCGGGTGAGCAACCGGACGTTAAATCCTCATTGATTGATTGATTGATTATTCTCGTCCTTGTTTTTTTCACCTAATTATTGTTCATTCTCGAATTCATATTCGATCCATCTGCTTCAGTGTAGTTTCAATTGCTTCTTTCCCGATGGTATAATTTGAAAAAGCATCAACTACGTGTAGCAAGCTTTTACAATTTTCTTCTAAGAAATGTACAAACACATTGGCATATATCGAAACACTGTTTTCGATTGCCAAATGCGCCATCAGATAAAATCATCAGTTCCCTTGCCATTCTTCTGTCACGTTTCCCTAACGGCTAAAAGACGTTTGGATAAAATGAAAAATGTGTCGAGCACGAATTGTAAAGAGATAACGTTCAACTGGTGTGTGAATAGTGTAGTGGTAAATATTATGAGAATGGACAGCGAATAATACGAAACAAAATTGAATGTACAAAATACATAAAAAATTATTTAATACAATTTTACATTTAAAAGTTAAAAATGATATTATTCTAAATCGGTTTATTCACCATTCATAAAGTTGGACTGCCTAATAAAATTTTCCGAAGTCAAATCAGAAAATATCAAATAACTAAACTTGTTATTTAGGTTTCTCTTCGTTCCATTCATTAGCAAGTATCTTCTGGTGGAATAAGACTGCTTGCAGTTGCAGAGCCTGTTTCAAACGTCCCTGACATAGCCGTCGGTTGAGGAACTGGTCGTTAGATCTTCATTCTGTTGTATTGTATATTGTATTGCATTCTTGTCTCAGGAGTCATATTTGTTATTTCATCATAACTTCAGCTGCCTTGTCCGAAAACAACGAAAACAAACCATAAACAGTGCAAAATCCTCTTATTATTTTCATTTTTTAAATTCCCGACTCATGGTTTTATCTATGTAGATTTAGATAGCGTCACTAATCTCAACTTATGCGATCAGACCGGGTCACTGCAACCCTGCCCATCCAAACTTGCCATAAGTATAACGTATGTCACAATATCTCAATTGGCAGCATCATGAATTTTTAATGTTAAAACTTGACATTCGAGGTTCACATCAATAAAGAATTGATTAAAGAAAAGCTCTTGAGTAGATCAGCATACTGTACATCTGACTTAAGTGCATAACGGTTGAAAGATTAAAGTGACATTTCCTGAAATTATACGCCTTTCTGCTGACATTTGTATTGTGAATAGCACTTTATTCTGTCATTTAATCATAAATATCAAATGTATAATGTTGATGGATTGTAGGTATAATCCTTGCCTTGCTTTAACCGGAGACTTGAGAAAAGATGCCGAAAAGATGCCGAAAACTGAGTACCGAAAACTGCCTGTGTTTTGTATTTGACGACTTCTTTCGACTGGCCAATGAGAAAGGCATGAAACGCAAGCAGTGCACTGTTACACCACCAGAACGCACTTGCCAATGCATGGACCGAAGAGAAAGCGAAAAATAACAAATAACAAATCGGATACCTTATCAGAAACAAGATTTGTCTAAGCTAAACGCTACATTGCAGGTGTGGGTGGTAAAAGCATAGCGTTTGTTATGGGATCAACTGGTTGATCGACGGGAGTGCGCATTATGAACATAGCGGTCTCTAAGAAGGAGCCGATGGCACATTGATTGAGTTCTCGGTGATTCCATTGGTTCGCGTTTCGATTCCCAGGGCTCGCCCTTTACTGATGTGGCCGTTAGGAAGCGAAACTGACGTTAAATTCGGCATTAGCCTTTTAGGAATTTGAACTGTGGTGAGAGTTAGGCTCTGTCAAATGACAAAACCATTTAGGCTCTGTCATTTGACAGAGCCTGTCCTACTGTACACCAGAGTTATAAAAATGACAAACCTTTATAATCTGGACGAAGTCTTTTATCATAGCCGTATAATATTGAGTCCAGAAGATGTGAGACATTTGCTGATTCTCCGTTATAATGTTTTCCTCTGCTTAATTGACGATCTTGACGTGAAATCCGTCCAATAGAAACGGTTTTATCATCCTGTGGAACTTCCCTAAAAGATATTATTGTCAAAATACAATAATCAAAATAATTTTCACTAGAGGTTTCATTCACGGAAACTTGAGGTTGTTTTTAATTCAATAAATGACAATTATTGTGTATAATGACTATAATATTAACCATTTTTCTTTTAAACCTCTCCGCTGCATATCTGGTTTAGTCACTACGTACTTACAAGTGTAGTTTTTGGTTGATCTAATCTCAGATTATTTGGAGTTTATACATTTCAGAACCCTATGAATCGTTATCAATCAATCAATAAGAATTCAGCATCCGTTTCATCATCAGAAGATGACATCAGGGACTACGACGACAGCAGGGACAATAATAATGCGGATGCCAAATGTATTTTGCGATTGCTAATGTTGCTTCCTTTATAATCATAACTAATTGTAGGTAATATTTTAATATAATCTATTTGCAAAAGATAATAAATTATTATTGTCACTCTTTCAAATCTCTATGAACCCTTCCTGTTAAAACATTAATATCGTTAGAGTACGACGACTTGAGAAAGCAAAAGTTATCATACGGATCTCTGCTCATCGCTCGGCAGAGAATCAAGATTAAATGAAATTTGAACCTCACTTCAATCTCAGTCGAAGAAAACTTTAATTAATGGAGCTAAATGAAATCAGTGAAAACCAATCCAAGCTGACTTAGACTACATCTTCGGATCACTTGTCACCACTGAACACGACGGTTCTCTTGGTTATCTCTTTCAACACAGAACAGTTTTAAAGACTATAGAATAGAAGTTGGAATACGTCTTTTTCGCAGCTCAAAGTCATATCAGCGTCGGAGCGAGTCAGAGATTCCAACCGAGAATCTATTTATCCTCAATCGAGATGCCTAACCGACTCGTTTGACTGATTGATGATTCAATCAATCAACTAAGCATCAGCTTGTCAATTTGTAGATTTATAGGCGCCATCACTAACAGATTTTGTCAGCATCCACGTATTCGTTTTAAAAACGTTATTGGCTAAGTTATAACAAGGAGTGCTTGCGTCGTCATTTATAAAAGATATGTATAAGATTATAAAGTCGAATTATGTGCAGATATTAATTCAACGTCGATTTCGCGGCCAAACAGATACATCAGATGACGGGTGATCCCTGTGATGGAACCAGAGTTGTACATTTAACCGATGTTCTACTGGCTCAGGAAATAAGTTTTCATTCAGACTTTGAATAATAATGTACTGAAATCAATAACCTTATACTGAAATACGAAGTGTGTTTGTTTATAGAGAATTCAATGGAATCTTGAATCATTTGAAACAAGCTCACGTCCAGTGATTCAGTTGCCCTCCAATGAAGCGAATGATCAATTCTACTTTAACTCCTCACCATCAAATCCCACGAGTTTATTACTTGAAGGCTGCTTTAGTTGTTTTCTAACGCGAGTCCTCAATTCCACGAGGACCCACAAAATGATTCCTTTAAATTTGAATTTTGTGGAGTCATTATCATGGTTATGCTGCAACAAGAATGTCGTAATAAGACTGTCCACAGAGTTATTATAATGCTGAGAGAAATTTCTACAAGATTTTAAGTTTAACTATTGTAATAAAGCGCTCGGTGCCCATAAAGTCAAGAAGGATTATTACTAACACTTTTGAAAAATGTATATCTATTTTGACATTAATTTTATACTAAAACCTACCCAGGGAAGAGTATAATTATTGCGCACTTAACTAGGCCCATTTATGATCAACTAGTCCTGGTCAAGCAAATATCTTAATAAGACGAAGTCGTGAATGCGGAACAAAACCAGGTCGGCCGCTGATGACCCATTTAAGTTTCAGAGACGAAGTAAATTATTTTAAATGGCAGGTGATATAGGCTATCTTCAAATAATAGTGCATCGATTCGACACACGGTCTCAAGGTCTATATTCAAGTTGTCCAAAATCTCTGCCAAGCCCATCAGAATAACTAACATTTAGCAGAACTTATCGTTTAAGAGAATGTACAGTAATTGGCCGCGTAGATCACTTAAAATCTTCATCCTTACGACAGTCGTGATGTAAAACGGGACTGCGAATTTTTTACCCTCTCATTTTTCACAAATTGCGCTTTCCTATACGGTATCAAATCCCGTCATTACATATGGAACTTGAGTCCGAGTTGAACGTTCATACAGCATAAATGGTGATCCTGTAATTTGGGGATTGTAAGTTCTAATAAGAACGCTCCACGTCCGGATTCTTAATTGATCCTTAACACTAAAGATCCGGATCCTTAGAGAATTGCGCCCTTGATCGGCAACATATTTTGTACCATAGGCCTACGTGATTTTTGACTCCTGTATGTGAAGCAGCTCATTGGACAATGTTAGAGTGAAACAGCTTCCGGATCATTTTGTACGAAATCGATCGAATCGCAGCCAACTTTCGATTGAATATCGGAAAAGTGACGACTACTGAAACTTTCGACATTTTTCTCAAGATAAAATACAAAATTACTCTGGTTGTAATCTATATTATATTTTTTGTACGTCTATAGCAAACCAATCCAAACATTATAGCAAACCAATGTAGTTTAATGTTTAATGTTTAATATCTGATATAGTATATCATGCCAAGTCATCTCTATACTTTACATAAAATGTACAGACAACGTTACAAAA
>JAQFZF010000213.1:0-20174 GCA_034695365.1 Enchytraeus norvegicus
TGAACTCGACTTCGGTAATATGGACATTATCAATCTTAATACAAAAATCGGTTTTAGTAATGGGGCACTGAGTTATCTTTTTTTTAAACCGAACATCATATAGTTAGTCTTTTTAACATTCAATAACAGTCGGTTAGCATCAAACAAATTCGAGAGAAGATCAAGTTCATCATTTACTATTTGCATTAGTTGCCGTAAATAAGGATTTGAATAAAATAGGTTGGTGTCATCAGCAAACAATAAAAACTGCAGATGCTTACAACAAGAAGTCATATCGTTTATATAAAGTAAAACTAATAAAGGCCCTAATATAGACCCTTGTGGCACACCACAGCTAATAGTTTTTAAAGTGGATGCAGTATTGTTATAATTGACATACTGTTTTCTTTATTGTTTACTTTGACCACTGTGATCAGTGACCATTGTGCCCACTGGCCACTGTGACCAGTGATAACTTTGTCCACTGTGCCCAGTGACCGTCATTGACCACAGTCACCAGTGACCACATTGACCACTGTGATCAGTGACCACTGTGAAAACTTTGACCAGTGTGACCAGTGACCACTTTGTCCGCTGTGACCAGTGACCACTGTGATCAGTGACCACTGTGGCCATTGACCACAGTGACCAGTGACCACTTTGTCCACTGTGACCAGTGCATCTCAAGGGCCACTGATGTGCTACCAGCACCGAGCCAATCTATAGTCTCTAACTATAATCACTGGCAATGAAAATAATATTCTACAATGTAAATTCAACTAATTCAAAGCATACCTGACAGTTGAACCAATTGGCAGAAAATCTGCTCTTCTCCTCAACAACGTTAATCCTGTCGCTCTTTCTCGGCAACGTTATATTCATCTTGCACGAGTTTTAGTCATAATTCAACATAAACTTATATTCGATAAAGCCTTCACAATGTAACGAGATATTTAGACACACGAGTTCTGATGCGTCATGTTGGCAAGTTGCTGTTTGAAATTAACTAGATAAATTAAGGCATTCAACCTGGCTGTATGTTTAAACTTATAAATTATTGTTGTGAGCAAACATGTCTTGTTTCGCTCTCATACAACCACTCTACTCAAAAGTATGCATTGGCTTCCCAGAACGCATAAATTCAAGATAGCCTCGTTAACATTTAAGGTACGGTACTAATCTTTGCTAAACCTTCTTATCCATCTGTGCTAATATCATCCTACCAACCCACACGCAGCCTTTGTTCGTCCGGAACTAATCTTTTAAAAGTGCCAGACATTCGAACCGAAATAGGCAGACGCTTGTTTAGCTATGCTGCTCCGACACTATGGAATTCCTTGCCACAAGATTTGCGATCTTGTACTTGCATTACTACTTTTCAAGGCAAGCTCAAAACTCATCTCTTCCCACCCTAGATCTGTTCTGACAGACCTTCTTGCCTTGGATACCGAACTTGCACTGCTTTGGATCTCGCTTTCTCTTTCAGGTTGTGCATTTGCAGGAGTATTCTGGTGGTTGGATGCTGTCTGTAGTTGCACATCCCGCTTGGGACGTCCGTGACATCACCTTAGGGTGAGGAACCGGACGTTAAATTCTCATTGATTGATTGATTGATTGATTAATGAGTTTTTCTAAGCGTTAATGTACACCGGTCCACCTGATACAGTGTTATTAATCCGACGGTGAGACGTCAATCACCGATAGGACATAGCACCAACCATGTGCCGAACTTCGCAAGTTAGACTGATAGCCTACATATTAGCGTCATAAGTAAAACATAAGAATGTTACAAGTAATGAAACCCACATTCTTTCACGTTAATGATTTCACATTTGATATAAAATTGATATGGTTAATGTTGAAATAATTATAAACATTCAAAGATGAAGGTTTATGATTAAGAAAAAAGGTTGACAATGCAGTAGTGATTTAGTAGAAGAGCGTACTAAAGGATGTATTTTATTTCGTCTCTTTTAGCCAGAACTAGAGATTTCACATTAACTCTCAGTACAAACCGTGCTACAACAAGACACAGCGGTACGCTGAAAAATCAACTTCTCACTGCTGTGGCAGCAGTATAGCCTATAGTTAATGTTGTTGAAAGTCGCTGTCACTTAAATAAACAATCTAAAGTCCTAAGTTATTAGAAGTGTCAGAGAGACAATATAGGCGTCAAGTGATATTCAATCAATTAATTATGAAGTTTCATCAATAAATTAAGTTATCATATCTTTAGCTGTGTTGGATCCGGCACACACAAATGAAGACCCACCGAAAGCTTAACGTGCTTCGTAGAAGCCTACTAACGCAGTCACTTGTTAAAGAGACCCCTCAGAAATAAATTATCTTTAAGAAAATATGGCATACAAACTCTATAATTATATGCCATAAACCCGCCGTTCGCCTAGGCAGTGCACTGAGAGAGAGAGAGGTTTTATACTTCAGCCTATCAAATATTTTTTCGGCCATTGAAGATCGGTTTCGTTGTGAAAATCCATTGTAAAGACTTACAATACAATAAAATATCGGTTCAACGACCATTTCATCATCTGACGACTATATCGGTTTTTTATCTGAGACTATCCCAACAGCACATGTAAAACTAACAGGTCCACTCAAACGCAATTAGTAAGTTACAAGTAATGTAAGAGAACAAGGGTCAACACTGGTCAAACACGGTGCAAGTCCACTTGTCCATAATAATAAAATTAAAATCTGATAATAATAATAACATCCCAGTAGATCTCGAGCAGCTGGGCGAAGATTCAATTCGTTCTTAATTGAATCGCTTTTATAAAACCCACCGGGCTCTTTACACCCAGGGTAAAATAAAAATAAAAAAATAAAAAAATAAAAAAATAAAAATAATATTTTTAACAGCTTTTTTTTATCTATACTTCTTTTTTAACGTATTAAAATCAATTTTATAATAATAATAATAATAATTGCCCAGGGTCGTTTACAACCCAGGGCAATTAAAAAATAAAAAAATAAATAAAAATAAAAATAAAAATAATAATATTCACTTATAAATACAAACTCAATGATAACAATAATAAATATGAAATCAATCACATGAGGCACATTAACACATCTCACATTAACACATCTCACATTAACACATTTCACGCAATCATGCGCGCACCATGCGCACCACACGCATACCACACCCGCACACATAATTACAACAATAAATTTCATTAGTCCATATAAAACATTTGTAACGTTAGTGCTGCAAGGCCTGAGGTTACTTTGTCCATCATTCTACGAACACTGTTTTTATATGTACTGTCCATTTTGCAAATTGATAGATGTATTTGCGGAAGAATAAAAATAGATAAATAAATAAAAATAATTAGGCATTCATTAGACAATCATTCTCGAAGGATTTCCATATTTTGAGACATCAAAGTTCCACACTCTGTCTACAACCCTAAACAATGAGCACGGCATCGACCAATCCAGTAAGTTGATATTTCGAAGCAGAAAGAGTTAAAACTTTATTTTAAGAGAAGAAATTTCATAACTGTATGCTTGTGAGTCGTAATACTTATTACTTAATACTTAATACTTATTATTAATACTTATTAGTCGTTTTTATGAATAAATGGACCTGCACCGTATTTGACCAGTGTTGATCCCTGTTTCTCTTTCAGTACTTGTGATTTATTAACTGCGCTTGAGTGGACCAGTTTGTAGTGCTTACAAGTGCTGTTGGAGACGTCCCTGATATCGTCGTCAGATGATGAAACGGACGTTAAACCCGTATTGTATTGTATTGTTGTATTGTAATACTGTAGTTAAGAGTTCCTGTGTTTATTGTCTCAAGGTATTTTATTTCATGTTTTGTATGTTTGCTCAATGTCAGTTGATGCTATAGTCTTTATTTGATCAATTAGGGCCTATTGTTGAAATTGTATTGTGGGCGTGGGCTGTAGTGCCTGAGGTATACAATTAATTTTAACAAACAGTAACTAGAAGACGTACGCTATCTGGTTGGTAGCATCACGGATCTTCCTCCTCATTTCCTCCTGAACCCTCTTCACGTTGTCCACTTCCTGCAATCAATCAATCATCATTATTATAATCCCACGATGGTTCCGGGAAAGTTGGTTATATAGACCAACCGAAAACTGCACGTGTTCGATAAAAGGCGACTAAAGCAGATGTTGCGGTGAAAGGTAAAGTGGTCAACATCGGTTGCGGCCTATGGCAGACTTGGCTTCTTTTTCCCTACACTGTTCATGAACGCTTCTGAGACTTTGTTAAGAGTGCGAAATATGAAATCATTAGAATATGCTTAACATGCTTGGGCATTTGCAGGAGTGTTCTGGTGGTTGGATGCTGTCTATAGTTGCACATCCCGCTAGGGACTTCCCTGACATTGCCTTCGGGTCAGAAACCGGACGTTAAATGCACATTGATTGATTTGATTGAATATACTGAAAATAAGTGACAAATGAAGAATAATTACAAAAATAACTCGTGACTACCTTGATCAATTCGTTTTCCACATCATCGTGTATCATGTCTATGCCCTGACGCTTTTCTCTCTGATACAAACACTCTTGTGAGATGTCTATGGTACTCTGGGTCTCCGCCAAGGCTCGCTCTAGACAACACCTAGCCTTATATAGAGCATCGAGCTCTGCGACCGCCTTGTCCATCTCACTCTCTAGCTATACATCAATCAATCAATCAGTCAGTCAATCAATTAATCAGGGCACGCTCTAGACAATACCTAGCCTTATCGAGTTATTGAGCTCTGCGACCGCCTTGCCCATCTCACTCTCTAGCTATACATCAATCAATCAATCAATCAATCAATCAATCAATCAATTAATCAGTGCGATTTGATTTTGCGGCCTTTCAATCTAGTCGTTCTCGAGTAACCGGGCCACGATGCATTCCGTTCTTTGAGAATCATTTTATTAAACCCACAGGGTTGTTAACATCTAGGGAAAAATCAATAAGTCAATCAATCAATAAATTAATAAGTAAATCAATAAATCGTTTAATCAATCAATACATCGATATCAATGCTAAAGACGAATTTAGCGTTAAGTTTCACGGCCGAATGGCAACATCAGTGACGGGTGAGCCCTGTGATTCGCACCATGCACCTATAGATCCCGAACATACCATAGCTTGTAAAAGGGTAGAAACTAAAGATACGCAATAATCACATAAGGATAATTACAATAATTACATATAATTTCACATTGTTTGTTGAATGTCAATGTTATTGCTTTTTTTATTATTTTATTTATTACACCTGTATAATTCGTATGGGCTGTTGTGCCTGAAGTTAAATGCTCTAATAATAATAATATAAGAATGCTCTATGAGTATTAATTTATAAGTAGGCAATACCATTAAATTGTATTTTTAGCTAATATTAGATGAACTGAAACTACAAATTATGTAATTCTAATGTTCTATTTTATGTATTTTGTATGTATTAGCATTGTTCTGTATGTACATCATTGTGCCTAAGTCATGATGATTTGTCAATAAACTACTACTACTACTAAATAAATTAATTCGTTAAATATAAAATAACACAATAATGTAAGACTACACCAACTTCATCCTTCCAGTACTTGATATCACTCATTCTCTGACCAATCTTCCTCTCCACATCCTCAGTTGACCTCTTCGTCCTATCATGAGCGTCGTGGCAGAACCTTATCGAGTCGCCCCTGAGCGATTCTGCTCCACAGCGCACCCTGTTGGAGGCAGTGAAGAGACTTTGGTTAGAGGCGGTCCAGTCGTTGTGTGAGTAGCGAGTATAGAGGTTGTTACGAGCTGCTGCGAATACAGGAGGAACCTGTAAAGTGTAAACAATAAAATACAATACAATACAATGCTCTCTTCGGTCAATGCATTGGCAAAGTATGTTCTGGTAGCATGGAGCTGCTTGCATTTGTATAGTCTGTTTAAGACGTCCCTTACATTGCCTTCGGCTGAGGAACAGGAGGTTAAATTCTGATTGTATTGTATTGTTATACAATATTTTACAATAATTATACAATATCGTCCAATAAGAGACAATTATACAATATCGTACAATAGGTCGTGCCAAAATTATATTTGGTACCACCTAGTTCACTGTCTCTTATTTTGTGGTTAATCCAAGGTTTTCATATTCTTGGTATTCATAGTCAACTATCAGGCTAATAAATGAGCATGCCACGTTGAGTCATGTTGGGTATCAATAAGTTTATCCCATTCAAAGAAAAACCTTGTTCCTTTTCTTAGAGTATTAAATATGTGGTTTTTGATGTAGTTACTTGTTGCCTTTCTCAATATTTGCATTAGTCGCCTCTTGCGACGCAGGTACATTTTGATTGTAGGTTTATTCTTAAATAGTCAAGAATCAACACAGAAAAATAAGTACATCTTATTTATGGCTAGTCCAATACACCACAGTGAGGATTTAACGTTCGGTTCGTCACCAGAAGGCGAAATCAGGGACAACGGTGTTGATTTGTCGTCTGAATTGAATTCCATATAAGCACGATCTTAAAGGTTGACCCGTCTTTGATATAGCCATTCGACCGCGAGATTGACGTTAAATTCGGCTTTAGATTATTTATATTAGTCCGTTACTAATTCAAGGTTGACCTTTATGCTGTCGAGATCCCTCAGCTTGTTCCTCTCTGAGGAGGGTTCAGGCATAGATGACGTCGAGGGGACACAAGGATCCACTCGAGAGTGCCCGTAGTAGCTGCTGGGCCTCCAAGGCAGCGTGGTGAGGGAGCGGCGCATAGGGGTAGGGGCCGGGTAGGTGTCATAGGGCTTGAACCCGGGCTCAACGGTAGTGATGGACGGCAGGAAGGTTGGGGTCCCGTGCCCCGCTAGCCTCGACCCCGTCATGTAGGCCGCAGTGCGCGTCTGGCCCAGAAACTCCATCGTCCCTTATGTCGTCGTCAGAGGATGAACCGGACGTTAAATCTCTTATTCGTGAGAGTGGCTGATTGTTAAGAGTGGGCTATATAAGAGTTACTGATCGATTGATTGACTGATTGATTGATTTATTGATTGATATTCAATTGATAGCATTCGTAAATACTGCAATTTTTTATTATATTGTTTATTGTTATTCTAGTCGATACTCTGGCTCATAGAAGTATACAATATATACACTAGGTATATTAGTATTCCAGAGCCAGAGTATTTCTATACTCTGGCTTATTATTTATTCTATTATTTATTCTTCCTGTAATCTATGCTACAGTTATTATTTAATTCAAGCAAGCAGCTCAATAATTATAAATTATAAATACAGTAATCTATGTTTAGAAATTATTTGACGTCACCAATATCAAATGTTCAAAGAATCACGATCAATGCGAACAAGAATTTCACGTCCTTTTCATAGACTGACGGCGGTTTGTCTCGTGAAAACTAAACGAATACCATCGAAAAGCTGAAGGAGTTAGAAGCTTTTTAATTTATTTGCATATATAATAGGCGCACAGACTCCATAGTATATACCGAGTGCGGGGGGGGGATTGGCGAGTATTTGTCTTTATTTCATTGGTTGTCACTTGGTCGTAAACTATTGTATACAGCAGATTGTAGGTTTCTTCGTTAATATTTTTCTGAATCAGTCTTTGGCTTCAAAGTCCAAATTCGAACCTCGTTATTTTCAGAGTTTAAAATCACCTGAAACCCCTATGGGCACAAATTTGAACGAAACTTATGGCATAAAATTAATGCAATGTAATGCAAAATTTATAAAATTTATATTGAATAAAATTTATAATTTGATTCAGTTACTCTAAATTGTTTCGCGTGGTCCACGGAGGTCTAATGATTCATTTCAACATGGCGGAAATATAATGGATAGGCTAGAATTACCAAAACTGGAAATGATATAGATGAGATTAACGTGAGATTAGCAGAATTATCTGAATAAAACTCCAGTAATGCGCAAGAAAAGCAGAGTAGTAGGTTATATATCAAGACGAGCATAAGATTCGAGCCGCCGTAACGTCTGCTACGTAGACTAAATGTCAAACTGCAGAATATCATAAGCATAACCGTTCCTACCATAACAAAAAGCATTAGATTCAATGTGAACCCAATCATGGGATGAATATGCATAGCGAGGGTATATATTACGACCATATAATCCGAGGTCAAGCCAAATATGCACTGGCCCTCCTGGCCCTCCTTACATCTTCCTATAATTTCAATATATGATTGTCGCATGATGCCAGAACACACGTAGACTACTGCCAGAAGAACAGGGAATAAGCTGAGGCCACTGAGATGCATCAGAAGGGAAGCAGGAACAACAAAATGAGAAATCAGATCCGAGTAGCAATCCAGTTTTGATCCCACGATCGAGAAGGCAAGGAGTCGATTGGGCATCGAGCGAGCTATGGGGCCGTCTATAATGTCGGCTATGTTTGCAGCCACGTTGAAGAACATTCCCAGGTAATACCTGCGTAATAATAAATTAGAAAAAGGCAAGAATTAATTAAATGTATCATACAAAATTCATTTAAAATTATGAAAGTTATCAGGGATCATTTTGAGAAAGGGTCTAGCGTGGAATTGAAAAATGCAATAAGCCGTATTGTACAGAAATTCGAAGCATCTGTGAGCCTTCAATTGAATAGTCAGTAAGAAATTCAACCTGCATACCAGTATCAGAACAGTTTTATGTATACCAAGTTTAAATAACTAATCAAACAAAAAAACTTAAGTTTAATTTGACATTGGGCAGCTAGAGATTTATTCCGTTTATTCCGGAGACTTCATGAATGGGACACAATGTATGACCCGATTTATGTCGAAGAGAGTGGAAAATCTCTGGATAAAAAAGAGACGCAAATTTGACTTCAGTAGGGAAGTTAAAAAGTTCAGTAACAATAAAAAGAATATAATAAACATACCGCCCAGTCCACATGCTACTGAGTGCAAGCATTGCCAGTATTGCTCCTATAAATGTACACATATTGGCGGGATCTAAGATGATTTTTAGGCGTGTCGGAACTTGATTGACAAGTTCTCGCCCCGCCTCTGTAGCCCACGACTTCTCTAATGCACTGCTAAGAGTACCATGTGGGTGGAGACTGTGACCTGATCCCCTATAAGCTCCGCCTTCTTTATTAAAAATTTGCTTAATTCCATTAGAAGCGTTTTCCATTTTTGTGGTGACATCATCTTGAGTTATCTGTCCGGATATCGTATCACCGTTTCCAAAGTGACCTGCAGATGATCCATTGACGGTGAGAGAGGAACTTTCTCTGTGGCATTTCGTTCCATCATGTGGACTTTCTACAGAATTAGTATCCGACATCTGGACATTGCTATTCACTGATGTCCCACTAACTCTCAGATTATTGTCCTTCATCTTTGTCTCTGTAAAAAACATGAAGTAATATAACTGTGATATTGATATGATAGATAATTTAGATATTTTGAGAGATGATGAGACTGATATATAGAATTAAGGCCTATAGAGAAGTCAATTATGTTTGTATTGGAGAGAGAAAGGTAAGGATGATAAGAATGAGATGGATAGATGGGGTACAAGGGTTGACAGGTCTAGAATTAGGGCAAGGGGTTATTGCCGAGTGGTTGGACCGTCGGTCTCCGAAGCAAGAAGATCTGGGATCGATTCCAGGTCAGGTTAACAAGGAAGTAGCTCCATGTGTCTGGTAGGTGGGGGATATCAGAGCTGCTGCATTGTACGCTCTAAACGGCAACGATACTTCTAATCGTGGAGAGAGAAAAATATATAAAATACCAAATACAGCAACTAAGAAATGAAACTGCATGTGCGTTCTGTCATGTGAGAATATACGAATTGAAATAGAAACCGAAGGAGGAGGTACGGTGGAGAGCTAGCTGGAGATCACTCGCATATTAGTCCAACACCAGGAGTCAGTGGTGACTTGACGGTAACAAGTTAACATGGTAGGCGAAATATAATTATAGACAAGCTTTAGAACGCTACTGTCTCAGTCACAACTAAAACTCAGGAATGACAATCAAATGTTTAGTCTTTTTCGCAATCTTAACATTTTAGCATAGTCTTGCGAATTGTATTATGAAGGTGAACATAACTCAAAATTGGCGTAGGCTTTTAAATGTATTTCGTTTAACAATAAAGTTATTGTTTAGAGTACCAGTACAATTTCTATTGGTGTAGATGAGACAATATTGTTTATTTTACAGAAGGATTATGGTTCTCTAGTTTAACATGTGTTAATAATGTAAAACGTTGTGAAAACAGCAGTGATGGGCAATATTTAATTAAAAGTAATTAACAATTTATTTAAACTACTTTCTTTTTGTTAGTTAGATCAATAGTTTAGCAACTTTTTTGCTAATTAAAAGTGCAGTTATCATGTTTTTCTTGGTTGGTAACTGTTAAGTTAAACCACTTTTTTATAGTTAAAAGTGAACCGTTTTGCTAATAATACGTGTCGTGCAAGTTGTAAGCAATGCTATTATAAATGAATGCATGAGCATAAAAATTATCTCTATTTTGCAGAACACAATGCTGCAAGAATTAAGTTTTCCTGCCGATTACTGTGGGATTCTATCCTGCGGGCTGCTGAAACTTGCTCAGTTAGGCTCATCTATGGGTTGGGGTAAAACACATAATTAAATTTGTTTTATTTATAAATAAAACATAATTTTTTTAAAGTAGTTAAATGGTTAACTACTTTAATTAGTTGAAAATTAAAAATAGTATAATTACTACTTTTTAATTAAAAAATAGTTTAGTTCTACTTATTTTACTTAGTGCCCATCATTGGTAAAACGGTGTGAAATCAGAATGTGCCAAACAGCCAGAAACATAAAAATTGGTCGACTAGCTATTTTTAGACTAGTGACTAATTTCCGGTTTGTTTTGCATTAGAAAGTCTACATTTGTAAAAATTCACGAAGTCAAATTTAACATAAACGAATTTAAGCACTAGCCATTACCCTTACCCTAACCCTAACCCTTATCCTGTTCATATTCACTACAATCAATCCCAGCAAAGATTAGGACATAATCCATAAAAAGATAATTTTTAAGGGCTTTAAACCGGACGGAAATTAGTCGCTACTGTTTATCGTTGATACATCATATACTGTTGCGGTATCAATAGGCCTACATAACAAAGTAGAAACACTCAAACAGCATGTAAACAACATTAGTTCAGCCAAATGTACCATGAATATTATTTGATCTTCAACCCCTATTCTGTAAGATAGGCCCGCTAATTATTTACGAGAATAAACATTAGATATTATGCTCGCATGCCAATGGAATAAACCAAGACTAATTGAAAGTGAGCTCAGCAAATTTTTATAACACAATTTGTTTTAGTGATCCCATAATAGAACGCTTCCCCTGTGCACTGCTCTCACGGCGAAAAACTTCATTAACAGAATGCTCTTTGAATATTAATTGATAAAGTCCTACCTTAGATCTTGTTCTCAATTATAGATCAACTTAAACTCAATGCTAACTGATTCTTATGGACTGATGTATGTATTTTGTTTGTATTTTTTTTGCTATGTATGTATTCTAGTTTATACTATCAGTGTGTGCGTGTCATAATGATTTCTTAATAAAATACTACCACTACTACTTGGATCTGTTAAAACAGACTCTCTGCCCTGGTTAATGGACTTGCACCGCTACGGATCTCACTTTCTCTTGCATCCATGAATTTACAAGTGTATTCTGGTGGTATAGAACTGCTCGCCGTAGCATCGTCTGCATGAGACGTCCCTGACATCGCCTTCGGGTGAGGAACCGGACGAAGCCTCATGACCGAAAGTCATGGATTCACGTTGAAATCTCGAGGTGAGCAGTCACTGATGTAAAGATGCTCATGCTATAATTCACTATAAATAGGGGTATATATATCGCCTTCAGATGATGAAGCCGACGTAAAACCAATATTGAATGTATATGACTCACAGGTGTCGCATGTGGTGGTGCTGTTGGGTAGAAAGTTGCTGTAGTCAGGACACACGCACCTAGCACCAGATGGAGCCAGTAAACACAGCGGCCAACAACCTAACTCTGCACACCTGTTCTTTACTGTGAACATTTAATATTTAATCAATTACATCAGCCCATAGTTTGTCAGATTGTACTACAAAACTGTTTAAAATGGTAAATATGAAAACATATAATAAAATTCTATTATAACATTGGAATTGTTGTCAGAAGAGCGAAGATACATAACATAAGATGGGAAATGAAAGAGTTGGAAAGATTTACCATGGAGTAGTACTGTGAAAGTCAAGCTAATTGCTACGCCGAATTTAACGTCAGTTTCATCTCTCGAAAGTGATATCAGTGACGGGTGAACCTCGGATTCGAACCCCGGACATACTGATCCGCAGCCGGAAACCTAACCGATAGTGCCACTGGCTCCTGCGACTTATTTGTTATACACTGAGGCACAGGCAGCCAGTATATAGGTGGAAGACTGTTACATATATCACTCAGAGCACTCTTAACTAAGTCTCAGAAGCGCCTTGTACAGGGTAGAGTATCCAAGCCCCACAACCGATGTGGCAGGAAGTCTGCAAAACTTACCACAGTACACAGAAGCCATGGCGCAGTCCAATCTGCCCTTCACTACAGCATCTGCATTAGCTGCCTCTTACGACACGTGCAGTTTTCGGTTGGTTTAATTTTTCAAGTTTCCCCGAACCAACACGAGTAAAAAATATGTAATAAATACATGTGAGGGACGTCTCTGACACTGACCGGTGAGATTGTATCTGAGAGGGTGATAGAGCAGCAGAGCATGGGGTCTACTGAGACCAGCCTGTAGGGTTCTGTTAGGCTCCTGTCCAAACTTGTCCATGACGCTCACAGCCCCCCCAACCTCACTCACATAGAACAACCAACTCTCAAACACATCTAGGCCTACAGGGTGGTTCAGTCCTACAATCAATCAATCAATCAATCAGTCAGGTAACCAGACGGAATACATTTCAGTAGCTGTTCTGAGATGTTTAGCATTATCTGCTTCACAAGGTAAAGCAAAGGACGTTAACAGATGAAGAAAATTCATTAATTCTTAAAAAACAATGGAAGAGCAGGACGGACTGCTAGTAAAAAATATTTAATTATAAAATGAATTATATTTAATATGCCAGAAGTTAATTACAACAAAAACTAGTTACAATATCACATCAATCTAATATTTTCTACTGTCCTGGTTCTGTATGTGCTATATGTGCTATGTGTGTATATGCTATGTGTGTATGTGCTGTGTGTATGTGCTATGTGTGTATGTGCTATGTGTGTATGTGCTATATGTGCTATGTGTGTATGTGCTATGTGTGTATGTGCTATATGTGCTATGTATGTATGTGCTATATGTGCTATGTGTGCATGTGATATGTGTGTATGTGCTATATGTGCTATATGTGCTATGTGCGTATGTGCTATGTGCGTATATGCTATATGTGCTATGTGTGTATGTGCTGTGTGTGTATGTGTGTATGTGCTATGTGTGTATGTGCTATATGTTCTATGTGTGTATGTGCTACATGTGCTATGTGTGTATGTGCTATGTGCTATGTGTGCTATGTGTGTTATGTGTGTATGTGCTACGTGTGTATGTGCTATGTGTGCTACGTGTGTATATGCTATATGTGCTATGTGTGTATGTGCTATCTGGAATGCAGAAGTTGAGAAAGTGAGGCCTCGTTGTTTACCTGGACTGCGTATAATGGTGACCCTGTCTGTCCCATCTGATCTCATCGACTCTATCGTGTTCTCCTTCGTGTCACACCAGAATACCCTGCAGTCAATCAATCAATCAATCACATTCAAAGAAACAAGATTATCCATTATTCGAAAATATACTAAAATAAAATCATATTAAAATAATGAAATGATAGATTTGCTATTACAAAACTTAATGATATATTCATTTCCTTGCATTGATCGATGAATTAGATGATTGATTGATTGATATACTGTAATGTGAAATATTAACTACTAAGTGAGTGAGTTATTGTAAGAATAAATTAATGGAGGAAATTAAATATTTGTATGAAGAAATGATTAACTGACTGTTTTGAGGCAACATTATAATATTGCCCAAGTGTTCACATGTATATCTAAAACAAGCACCTCATGCTTCCTCACCCAGAGATGCCATGTTATATTACATATGTTATATTACATATGTTACATTACATATGTTATATTACATATGTTACATTACATATGTTATATTACATATGTTATATTACATATGTTATAAAACGTAGAAACTTGTAAAGCATGAATACTGCAGAAGAATGAGTACAGATATACCTGTGCCCCATGTTATAGTCTATAGTGAGCCCCACTGGATGGTTCAGTCTCTCTACAACAAGAGTTCTGCGCTGTGCTCCCGTCATCCATGACACCTCTATACGAGCTCCTCTCTCTACGTTAACATCAGTCCAGTACAGCAGCCTATCAATCAATCAATCAATCAAGATTGAAATTTAGTACGGTAATCAATCAATCACAACATCTTTCAATCAATCAAGACAAGTTCTGTGTATTTGTGTATGTAAGCAAATTGTGTAAACAAGTTGTGTAAGCATAAACAAACTCCATATATGACGTTCAAGATCTTAGTCCAATCATTTATATAAACTCCAATCTTACAGCATTCACAGGTTTTCACACAAGTTAGCGGAATTTAGAAATCTAGAAAATTCTCCTATCTCGTCCCATCTTGATTTCTCTACCTACCATTGACTTATCTATTGACTAGAGCACCCCTGTTGCTGTCGTCAGATGATGCAATGGACGTAATGGACGTTAAAGTCTCACTGATTCCACTCATCCTGACTTTCTCATAGCAGCTACAACTACAGTTGTTAGACCTTTATATCTAACTAGTTATGACCAATCAGAACTAGTTTATAACCAATCAGAACAAGTTATAACCAGTCAGAACTAGTTATAACCAATCAGAACTAGTTATAACAAATCAGAACTAGTTATAACTAATCAGAACTAGTTATAGCCAATCAGAACCAGTTATAACCAGTCAGAACTAGTTATAACCAATCAGAACTAGTTATAACCAGTCAAAACTTGTTATAACCAATCAGAACTAGTTATAACCAATCAGAACTAGTTATAACCAGTCAGAACTAGTTATAACCAGTCAGAACTAGTTATAACCAGTCAGGACTAGTTATAACCAGCCAGAACTAGTTATCAGTTTGATTTACACAGCGCTAGTGAGTTATCTAGACCGGTATGACAATACTAAAGTCGATCATTATGGGTTTAAGGTCTGACGACGACATCAGGGACGTCTCTGAAAGCACAATCAAACCATGCAGAGTTAGTGGGTTACCCTAGACTAGGGTTGACAGCTATGGAGGAAGGGTTGAGCAGTCTATCACGTATCAGAGTGAGAGAGTAACGACCATCCTCAGTGGCTGCGTGTAGTGAACCCTGCTTCTCATCAGTCCAGTATAACACTCTACACAGTACAACACTCTACATAGTACAATACTGTACAACACTATACATTACAACACTCTGCATAGTACAATACAGTACAACACTCTACACAGTACAACGCTCTACATAGTACAATACAGTACAACACTCTACACAGTACAACACTCCACACAGTACAACACTCTACACAGTACCACACAGTACAGTACAGTACAGTCCAATATGTACTGCATTAGACTGTAGTGAATTGGGATACAGTACAATGCAGTACAATATAGTAAAATATAATACTCAATACAGTACAGGGCAGCACTTTCTACAATACAATGCAATACATACAATCTTTCAAATGCTATTGGTTATCAATTCTATTCTTGTGGCGTAAAAAAGTTATTTTCTACCCCAGATTGGCAGGAGCCAGTAGCTACATCGGTTATGTTTCCGACTGCGGATCAGTATGTGCAAGGTTCTAATCCGGGACTTGCCCGTCACTGATATCTCTGTCAAGAGATGAAACTGACGTAAACTTCGGCTTTAGCTTTTTAGTCTTTAGATTCGTTTACCATCCAGAGCATTAAACAGAAATCAAATTAAATATAGACGTCAGTTTCCTCATCCAACCATGATATTAGGAACAAAGTGATTGAATGCCTATCTCAGTTACCTGGCTACCCAGTCGAAAGCGATGGCGGTGGGTGACTGAACGCCCTGTATGTTGAGAGGTTGAGGATCAGCGGACAGTTTAGTGTTAGCCGGTAGCACAGCTCTGTAGATAGCGTTCAGCGACGAGTCCGTCCAATACACGAGGCCCCTAGGCACATCAACAGCCATAGACTGTATGCGTCTACCTGTGGTCAATCAATCAATCAATCAAGTAATAAACTGAATTCAAACTGAAATGAGCGTACCAGCTGACCACCTAACAATATTGATTTCATGGTACTACTACCAACGGATATACAATACATCCTTTCTGTGAATTAACCATATAACTGTTAGGCGTGTTTAGTATTCAACATCTACCTGCTGCAGTCTGCCGCTAAGGAGAACATCCGTGACAACAATCAACTATAGGTTTACGTTACAGTTACAGTGACTGCCTTAGCAATCGTGTAAAGCAGTTGATCCATAGTTAAGTTATATAAACTGTTAACTCGATAGCACAAGTGCTCTCTATAGCCAGGACTCTGCTTTCTAGCAACTTCACATTGAGTCTTAGGGGTTGAACATCTGTTTCCTTATCAGTAGTCATTACTGTCAGCATTACTATCGGGTTTAAGGGTCGATTCCTACTAGAGACTAGGAACGTCGGATCTAACACTCCTTAGGTTTAACGTGCGTTACCTGGTCCACAGTTCTTATTATATTGGCTTGTATTTATTATAGGCCCATAGTTATATTCTTCGAATAAAGCATACCTAGTGCCACAACGGATTGAGTTGGCTCTACCATGTTATTATAGGCTAGGTTTCCCCAATACTTAACCAGCGTCGGCCTAAGACGGCCCAACACATAATATAGACGCGAGGTGAAATATCTGTGTTATCCTCCTCTTAGGGAGGGTAATACAGAACCGTTATAGAACTGGATCAACAATTAGCGTACAGATATTAGTTTTCGTAGCTTTCTCAAAGTATGCATTAGTCGCATCTTAGAAAGGTTTGCAATGTCTTACCTACTGACACTGAATACAATGGTTGAAGTGGGCCGAAACGCGGTGGAATGGCGTCACGGTACCTCAATAAATCTTACCTTTGCGTTCCACCACCACTCAATAAATTTCCATATATCTCACCCCTTCTGCGTTCCACTACCTCTACCACCACCCAAGAATGGAGTTCCACCAGTTCCACCACCTACCATTTTCCATTTTAACCACTTTATCGACCGTCTATTCTCAAGTACCAGACATTACAGGAGAACAAATAACAAATAATTTATTATTTCTAAAATCAGGTATAACTGAAGCACTGCTCGCTCTTAGAAAGAGCAAATGTCAGCGACTGCGCTAACCAAGCTCAAGTGCTGTGCATAGAACCTATGAACCTCACAGACAATAACAGTGAGCTCATAGAAAACACGTCTTATCAGTGCGATTAATTGATAATAACATAATTACTTGCATGGGGCTTATACTTAATTAGTTAAAGTCTATCAAGTTATGTGACGTCAGGCATGTTAATGTTAATGATAGATCTCAGTCCAGTTAGCTAAAGCCAAAAATTAATAATTTCCTTTTAACTTAACAATGACATCATTTTAGGTACACGGTGATGGAAAAACCTTGTGATGGAAACGATTAATTGAACTAATCAATGGTGTGCTCATTTATGCGCCAGAAGTTAGACAATGTGTAGAATGTTTGAAGTGTGACAATGTTTCTTAAAATATTTGTAAATATTTGTAAATTGTATCCTATTCGCATATGTTATAGATTTTGATCTACCATTAGGTAGATTTTTAAATTCAACCTAGTGGTAGATTTTTCTGTAATAATTATTGTATGCTAATTTTGTTGGACATTTCTTCTGTGTATGTTATTTTAGTTATACCGACTATTCATGCCAAGCAAGACAGTCCTCAGAGGAAGGCCAGAAAGTTGGATTTACCTGAAGATGAAAAAGAAATCTGTAAAGAAGTGAACGAGTTCACAACTAGAAACCTAACTGATGATGATAACGAGAGACATCAGTACTGTCGCGATATGACTAAACTCAGAGATAGAAACATCACCCTCATCAATGCTGCGCCTACGGGCAGCATAGCCGTATATCTACTCTGTGAGTCGAAACAGGCATTACATGATGTGTGGAATCTGATGCAGACTGGAGTCCTGAGGAAATATCTGGAGAGGATATTCGCCGGAGAGAGGAGAAATAAAGTTGATTTGACTCTGAATGTCGATCCTGAGGAATTCTGCAGGATGTTCGACTACCCATGGGCAGGTTGATTAATCTTATAATTATTATATTGTATACTTATAATTGATACTGTTAACAAAAAACTAAATTAATCAATCAATCAGTAAATAATTCACTTATTCCTTATGTAAAGTAAAGTAGCCTTTAAGTAGGCAACTCATTCACTCAACAATCATCTTTTATCTTTCTTAGCCCGGGGTCTTGTATTACAATAGAATATTTAAATATTAATATTATCAATCAGTAAATTTTAGAATAGTTCATTGGTGCTTCCATTTAATATCAATTATCGACTTTGCAAAAGTTAACCTGTCTTACTTGTAAGTATCTTCGGGCCTTTGAGTCATTTTTCTCGTTGGACTGAATTATAAGAAATGCCTGATTTGTACTGTCACGTGAAACAACTAAGTAAATAAAATAAAATAAGTAAAATAAATCAATAAATATGTTATACAGCCGATACAGATATGGAAGCAGCAGAATCAGCTGAAGTCGTGGATGATCTATCCGACAAGAGACTGGACGCCATAGACATCCTTGAGCTGGTCAGACTGAAGCAGATGATGGTGAAGGAGGCGGAGTATTACCTTAGACAACTCTGCAGGGGCAGCACAGGGGACGATCTGGAACCCCCCATCATCAGACGGGTACGCTTACATTTATTCATTTTAAGTAATTGCATGAAACTTAAATCAGCATCTTGTGCTTCCTGACCCAGAGATGTTATGCTTTAAGCAGAATTATATTAGCAGTGGCGTAGGCAAGGTATGGGAGCAGAGGGGTCCCCATCAACATGCCTCAATATGATCCTTAAATTTGTTTTTGCATATAGATAGGCTATTTGTGTACATTTCGGCGAAATATAGGCCTATGGAACCGATTGTTATAGTTAGTTAAAGATATTTTATTGTTTTTGTATGTACTTCTTCGCAATGCATAGTCAGTGACGCAAGTCTGAATGTAATCTTGAAAGTAAGGGAAACGTTTATGCAATATTGACTCAATTATTCTAACAATAATGCAAACAATGATCCTGCACGAACTATTGTTGTTTGAATATTTGAAATTATATTCTGTATTATAGGCCATTCCAATTTCATTTAATTGTTTGCTCTGATTAACACGTTTAAGAATATTACAAACGTAAAGTTAATACTTACCTGTCACCTATTGTCTTCGTGTCTTGATAGACTCCTGACGACGACGCAGATGAATGATCGCCAATTCTCCCTCTCTCGTACCATCTCCTTCGATTGTCCTAACCCCATCCCAGTCATCTCTTGCATCCCATCCAACCACCCCAGTCTCATTCTCTATTTCTATTTCCCTCACCCATGCTACGCATAACTGTCAGTCAAGACCGTCTGATCTCAATATGTGACCTATATAGTCTATTTTTAAAAGTCATTACTTTAATTAAATGATCGCCTAATATATCCACACAATTATGCATCCCTGGCATCTACTTAAAGTTAATAATAATAATAATAATAATAATAACCTCGTCACTCAAAATGTCCACACTCATCTGTTCGAGAATGCAGCAGATGGCCTCGATAAAACTCGACTACTGGCAGTATCTGCTGCACACAACGGAGACTGGCTAAATGCCATGCCACTATCATCATGTGGTTTCCGCCTGGACGATGAAGCAGTCAGGGTTGCAGTCGGCCTACGTTTGGGTACCAGTCTGTGTGAACCCCACTCCTGAATTTGTGGCGCATCTGTCAGCGTCCTGGGGACTCATGGCCTGGCCTGTAAGAGAAGTTCCGGAAGAATTGGACGCCATAACTTCCTGAACGACATTA